>CM046832.1:64139934-64308603 GCA_025618425.1 Heliocidaris tuberculata | reverse complement strand
AACATTCACTCATAATCGGCATCTAATTTACAAAAAACGACACCAACATATTCATGAAATACAATAAATTCACTCACCGATATTGGAAAAGATAATTCCAAAAATGAAATCCGTAATTTACTGTCACTTCTGGCGAAACGGGGTATCGCAAGTCATGGTGTACATTTCCTGATCGCCGCGAGCGCTGACATCTCCCGCTAAAAAATTCGGTCGTTAAAAGTTCGGTTCCTATCACGCACACGTAAGTCCCGATTTTCCGTGTGTGCGATCGTAGAGATCGATGTGCACGCAATACCGAGTTTCGTTGTGGACAAAAAAATTTTGGCCGATTTAGTCTAAAAACATTGGCAGCAGGAAAACAACATGCGATCGCGAAAAAAATTGGCGGGGATTTCTTAGGTTTTGGACATGATTTTGACTTTGGATTTTGCTGGAAATATCAGAAGTTCTTCCTAACGGCCATTTAAGGTAGGAGTGAGATTTTAACCCTTTCAGGACAGGAATTATTTCAGGGCTATATTGATCACATTTTGTTCTTCAAATTGGCAACAATGATATTTTTCTTTTAGTACTACAAGATTGTAATAAGGGGTAATGTCTTTGAAAACAATATACATGGTTAAAAAGAAGTGGCGAAAAGTTGAAAGAGTTGCCAATTTTGATAAAAAACAAGGATTTTGAACCTCTCAATGTGTTGCCAATTTAAGGATTTTAAATCTTATTCTCCTTTTTAAAATTCCTGGGATCAAATGCAATATTGTCATGAATCAAAAATGGACACAGTGTGTGCAGAAATGTTTGCTCTTTCTACTCATGTATCTAGTATATTTTTCAGGGCTCTGAATCAAAAGTTATTGAGCCCAACCACAAAATGTGGTCAATTGTCTCGAAAGGGTTAAAGAGCTGTATTTGAAAGGAAGTATTTTAAATATTTATCTAATTTTTCCCCCCATACCTTAAGTGCATGCGATAGAAAATGACTAGTATTTTTGCATTCGTCCCGCGTAGTGGTCAATATGACCACTATAGTATTACGTGGTGTGGTTCAAACTGACAGATCTTCACATATGACTGCAATCGGCCATCTTGACTCGAAATTATTCATGACTATGACGTCATTGAATAGTCTCCACTCACTATCCCCACCGTGCGTGCGCGCTGACGATCATCAATGCTTGCCAACGTATATTTGCATATTCATAAACCCAATCTCAAAGATTGCTCCGATTGGCCACTAGCTTTGGGGGTGGTGGCATTACGGCCAGCTCGCAGACCGGCTGATCGTACCCTTGCTTCGTACATAACGTCTTGCCGTCTGTCTATGGGGAAGGTTGATAAATGTCAGAAATATTAAAGATTTCCCCATAACAGATGGCTATTTCTGTCTAGCACGTGAAGAGACTAGATGCAACTAAGTTCGATCTAATTCTAACTTAGTAGTAGATCTAGTATAGTATCTCATACTATTTAGTGAAGTATCAGCGACACTTTCATGGTGGAGATACTGAATTGTAGGTTTAGTTTTTCAGGGTTACACCATGTAATTCTTTCAAGGAATAAGAGCCCTGAAAAGGGTTGGTGAGCTCCGCTAAGAGCTCTGTGGTTCTCGACGTTTCGATCAGTATGCTCTGATCGTCATCAGGAGAATGACTAGAACACTGCCCAGTGGAGGCTATTTATTGTCTACGGAGGGATCCGATTCACAGCCTGATTGGCGCCAATCGGAAATGCCCGCGAATTCTATTCACGGCTGCATTCTCATTCTGGTCACTGGTGGCGCTATAATTCCTCTAAACAGAGAAAGCACCGGACGGTGCCATTGTTTTCTCTGAATAAAGAACAAGTGCCAGATTTTCGCTGAATGATTGCTCCCCTTAGAGCCGGTATTTAGTGAAGTATCAGCGACACTTTCATGGTGGAGATACTGAATTGTAGGTTTAGTTTTTCAGGTTACACATGTAATTCTTTCAAGGAATAAGAGCCCTGAAAAGGGCTGGTGAGCTCCGCTAAGAGCTCTGTGGTTCTCGACGTTTCGATCAGTATGCTTGATCGTCATCAGGAGAATGACTAGAAACACTGCCAGTGGAGGCTATTTATTGCCTACGGAGGGATCCGATTCACAGCCTGATTGGCGCCAATCGGAAATGCCCGCGAATTCTATTCACGGCTGCATTCTCATTCTGGTCACTGGTGGCGCTATAATTCCTCTAAACAGAGAAAGCACCGGACGGTGCCATTGTTTTCTCTGAATAAAGAACAAGTGCCAGATTTTTCGCTGAATGATTGCTCCCCTTAGAGCCGGTATTTAGTGAAGTATCAGCGACACTTCATGGTGGAGATACTGAGCCGTGAATAGAATTCGCGGGCATTTCCGATTGGCGCCAATCAGGCTGTGAATCGGATCCCTCCGTAGGCAATAAATAGCCTCCACTGGGCAGTGTTCTAGTCATTCTCCTGATGACGATCAGAGCATACTGATCGAAACGTCGAGAACCACAGAGCTCTTAGCGGAGCTCACCAGCCCTTTTCAGGGCTCTTATTCCTTGAAAGAATTACATGGTGTAACCCTGAAAAACTAAACCTACAATTCAGTATCTCCACCATGAAAGTGTCGCTGATACTTCACTAAATACCGGCTCTAAGGGGAGCAATCATTCAGCAAAAAATCTGGCACTTGTTCTTTATTCAGAGAAAACAATGGCACCGTCCGGTGCTTTCTCTGTTTAGAGGAATTATAGCGCCACCAGTGACCAGAATGAGAATGCAGCCGTGAATAGAATTCGCGGGCATTTCCGATTGGCGCCAATCAGGCTGTGAATCGGATCCCTCCGTAGGCAATAAATAGCCTCCACTGGGCAGTGTTCTAGTCATTCTCCTGATGACGATCAGAGCATACTGATCGAAACGTCGAGAACCACAGAGCTCTTAGCGGAGCTCACCAGCCCTTTTCAGGGCTCTTATTCCTTGAAAGAATTACATGGTGTAACCCTGAAAAACTAAACCTACAATTCAGTATCTCCACCATGAAAGTGTCGCTGATACTTCACTAAATACCGGCTCTAAGGGGAGCAATCATTCAGCGAAAAATCTGGCACTTGTTCTTTATTCAGAGAAAACAATGGCACCGTCCGGTGCTTTCTCTGTTTAGAGGAATTATAGCGCCACCAGTGACCAGAATGAGAATGCAGCCGTGAATAGAATTCGCGGGCATTTCCGATTGGCGCCAATCAGGCTGTGAATCGGATCCCTCCGTAGGCAATAAATAGCCTCCACTGGGCAGTGTTCTAGTCATTCTCCTGATGACGATCAGAGCATACTGATCGAAACGTCGAGAACCACAGAGCTCTTAGCGGAGCTCACCAGCCCTTTTCAGGGCTCTTATTCCTTGAAAGAATTACATGGTGTAACCCTGAAAAACTAAACCTACAATTCAGTATCTCATACTAGTAGTCACTCACACTTATGTGAGGTTATTGGAGATAACCTTGCACTCTGTACCTTCTTGCCTCACACACTTGCCTCCCATAGCAAGTGTGTGATCTCGACTCCAGGACATGTGTGCTGGAAAGGAGTAAGATCGCTGGCCAAAAACAGCATGAAAATTTCACTTGATCAAGATGATAAAGGTTCTATTGAAGAATCTGGCATGAAATCAGATATTCTATCATCCTAAAATGTAGAAGGAAGTATTTTTTCAAAATTTTGCTGATTATATTGGTGTTTTTACCTCTTCAACTTAGAGGTCGTGACCACTGCCGAAATTGACACAGCCCCACATAGTGATGGTACCGTGAGTGGTTAGTAGTATGAGTATAGGGAATGGAGACACCAACAGAGGCGCACGGCCGATATTGGAGACTCTTTCCTATTTGGGAGACTCTTTCTATTCTGTTGTCAGAGACTTTTGGCAAAAATTTTGGTAGCCTATTTGGGAGACAGTCTCACATTTAGGAGACCAAATTTCTTTGTTTACATTTGCTGCAAAGGGATTACCTTGGCTGAAAATGAAAATGTGATAAGCACATTCCTCATGAAAAATGAGTCCTTTTGACCATCTACTTTAAAAATTCACCATCTATTTTTGTTTTTATAACATTTTTTGTTGTGAATCACACACAAAACAAATGGGCTTCTGACCTCAGAGAGGAAAAATTTGGCAGAGAAAAAGTGGCTTGTTGGTGATGTTTCTATTGTCCTCTTGTTCGCAAAGTCTCCAGTATCAGAGACTGAACCCCAAATTGGCCATGCGCCTCTACTGACCAATGTGAGTGATGAAATGAAGTGCTACTGCGCAGAATGAATGGTGGTTAATTTGGTTTCCTACAATCGCTACATGTCCTGTTTCACAATAATGCCAATTAGAATTGGGCATTATTGTGAAATGGGTTGCAATACTAAGTTTAGGAAACCACTCATCCGCACAGTAGAATGTAGCGCTTCGTTTCGTCAGACATGGGTCTTGTTGGTGCATTGTCATAGATGGTGTTTTCTTTCCCATCCATAGACTTTGCACCCAAGTGTATGTGTGTGTGTGTGCACTGAATGAGTGGTTTCCTATTTCATGATATAGCCATGAATTTGGACTTTGTTTAATAACATTAGGCCTTGCATAATTTTTCATTTAACAGAACTTGGCAAGTTGGTAACAGACTATATTCCATGCATCTAATTTAAAAATAATAGATTCTCTGAGTAACATTGTCTCTGAGATCTTTTTGTTCACATTTCATTCCAAGAAGACTCGCAGAGTTTGTGTGTCCTCGATCTTCAAGTTCAAAGATGGTCCTGTGTGAGTTCATATCATTTCATAAGTGGAAAATCACAATCTGCCAATTTTTTTCAAAGCTGGTTATGAATCATCACTCTTGGGGTTTGGGTCAGATTGCATATAAAGCCACCATGCCCATTCCAGCCATGACTTGAGCTGAATCTGAATCTGATTGTCAAGAAATATAGCTCTATACGTCTGGTTTAGTAAAACAAGTTGACCGGATGTGTGTATGAAATAATAATAATAATACATGTAGTAGCAATTTATATAGTGCCTTTTCCACTGGATACAAAGCGCTTTGAGATATCTTCCCTGGGTCGGCGATGGAGCTAAAATGTATACAAGTTACCAGGCAGTGACAGTGTGAGTTCAATGAGTGCTCGGGATTTCAGAACAGATACGTCTTCAAACTCTGTTTGAATTGTTCCACTGTTTGTGATGATTTAAGATGAGGAGGGAGCCTGTTCCAGAGTTTGGGAGCAGTAGAGGAGAAAGCTGCATCGCCAGCTAGTTTGTTGGTGAGTGGTTGAGTGAAGGTCACTGACGATGCTAGATGAGTGTGCCTTGAGTGAGAATGTTGCACAAGACACTCCTCAATGTACTTTGGTGCTCTCTTGTTGACCACTTTATAGACCAGTAGAAGAAGTTTGAAAGAAATTCTTTCCTTCACTGGCAGCCAGTGCAGTTGACGGATCAGAGGAGTGACGTGAGAACGTGAACGAACGTGGTACACAAGTCTAGAGGCAGCATTCTGTACTCTCTGTAGTCAAATAATTAAAATGATACTGTAAATGATACTGTTGCTGATGTGACACTGAACACTCCTTATATCAATGTTGAAAAGGGAAGTTAATTTTGATCAGCACTGATACTTGTAGACTGACCCCTTGCCCTAATTTTTGTGCATTAGCCTTCATGTATTTCTCTGCACAGAGCTGGAGCCAGTGTCTGCATAGTGTCAGTTGTATGATTTGACATGTGAGAGAGATAAACATATTCTTTACTTCTAACCTTTTAGGATGATGATGAATGGACAGACTTCAGAGATGATTCGCAAAAGGATTACAGTGGCTTAAAGATCCAGGCACTTCAGATAACGTAAGTATTATTATAGTATCCAAGATACTCCTGCAGTCTCCAACATTAAACTATGGTAGGGCCACAAACTAACATTCAGAGTTCATATTTGTAAATCAACAAGGGATCCTATTCCTACCTAACTTGACTGAATAATTGTTGATTTGGGGGTCAGTTCATATTTAATGAGATCCTTTGCCTCAGACCTGTTAGTGAGGAGCCATGTTTAACAGTATTTTAGCTACTGAGGGGGCTTTTAAAGAGTACTAAATGAATGCATGCATGAATGAATGAATGAAAGCAAGAAAGAAAGGAGTCATTGAGTGAGATATGATTTTCTATCAAGTAGCCTGACCACCTGAAGTTGTTTCCAAGAAGGAAAATTTGAAAGCTAATAATTTGGAGATATGGGGGACGCGAGGGTTGTATCAGTAGTGCTAGGGGTAAAATTGCCCAGAGCTCTTGTGTAGTTTCTACATGTACCCCCGCACACCATAACATTTGGGAAAGTTTCATGTCATGTCAGTTGACTTGTTAAATATATTGTAGTACCAGTTATGTAAGTTCCCATACTTGGTGTATTATAGATCAATTGTTGATTGTTCTCAATACATTTTTCAGTGATGAACCCCCTGAAGGAGAGGAAGAAGAGGAAGAGGTGGATGAAAATGGAGAACCTATAAAGAACAAAGGTCAAGGAGCATCAGGACCGTGGAATAAGACAGCCGATTCGATTCCATCAGCTCCTGCTCCTGCTCCTGCTCCTACACCTGCTCCAGAACCAGGTAAGACATGGAGTTGATGCTCAAATGGGATGATGATACGGCATTTGCTTCACCAACATTTGCTTGGGCTATTTTTCATCAAAGATAAAGGTTAGAATAAAGGTCGGGATTGATTTTAGGTTATGTTTAGGGTTAGGGTCAGGTGTAGTGTTTTGTATGTGCTTGAGGTTAGCAATTTGGTTAGTGTACACTGTACAGAATTGACTGCAGAGTGATTGTCACAAGAGCATGTGTCTTGGAACTGCTCAAATTACATGGAGGCAAAAAGCAATTTACTCCTGTAACTACTGATTCTCTTGTCATCTGTACATTCTGATTATTGATCATGCTAAGCATTTGGATTGAGTGGGGATTTAGAGGGAGAAATATGACTGGAAAACCTTTCATTCATGGTTAATAGATATGTCGGTCATTGAATGATTTTCAACCTTCAGGAAATGCTTTTGTCCTTCTACAGATTACATTGAGAACGCCGACTACTGAAATAGCACTGTAGTCATCCAGATAGCTGTGGGAATTCCTCTTTTAGTGGAAAGCTATTTTGTGGAAAAATATTAAAAGTGCTTTTATAGCATTGAGAAAAAATAAAATTCTGAATGTTGAAAGTAATGCTATACCAGCTAATCCACATAATTTTAACCCATTGCCTGCACGAACCGGGTGGTCCCTTTATTAAGCCTATGGGAATGAGATAATCCAGTTATCAACTAGTTAAAATTCATTGGGGAAGCATATTTCAGGGATACCAGTTGGATTTACTTAATTAGCATGAAAAGAGACTCAGATATTTTTGAGCCCTACATTTATGGACAACTCAAAGCCTGAAAAGTGGCATTCTTTGAATTTGAACCGAGTAGATTTTCAAAATAAAATGGTAACCAAAGGACATTTTAGCAATTGCTTTTGAAAACAGCTACATCACATAACCTGAAATCATTGTATAGCTGGCTTTTGAACTTCAAGTTTATATCCTTATTTGTTTGAACCTCAGAACCTGCCAAGGAAGAACCAAAGCCAGCAGCCTCTTCAGGGAAGTATGTTCCACCCAACAGACGAGGTGGTGCTGCTGCAGCAAGCACCCCATCCTCTTCTAGCGTCGCTGCTTCTGCTGCGAGGCTAGGCATAGGACGCAAGGGAAAGGCACCGCAGATCAACAGTGAATTTGAGTTTCCAACATTAGCTGCAAGTTCAGACTTAGTTAAGCATAGGTATGTGTGCTTTCTCATTTGCATCAGGACATTATGTCAAACCTTGGTTCCTGAAAGCAGTTATGTGATTTGATTGTAGAAGTTGAACCATTTTATACTCATAAGTCGTCTGTTGGAAGCCAGAAGGGCATTAACTCAGTGTTTAGTATATGAGTTATCGCCCCTCTGGCTCCAGACAAGCACATGCACAAGGATTTTAATTGTCATGGAAAGTGGGGAAAGTTAGCTAGTTGCTTAACCATTCTTTCTAGAAGATACGTGCTATAGTGTATTTTAGCATCAGTAGTGGGGTGTTGGTCTAGGAGCTTTGTCATCGAGATCATTCCATCACTTGCAGTGATGTACTTTCAAGGTTGCAATTGAATGTTCCTTCAAAAACGCAAAAAAACGGGTCTTGACTTTTTGGGTCGAGATATGACAGATTTCCCCCATGAATGCATATTTCACCTTTTACATCCACCAAGTCTTAAAAGGGCTTGGGAGGGGGGGGGGGGGAGTTGCATTTGTTCATTCAAAAGTAGGCCTGAGTCGAAACGGTTCCACGACCGGTCCCCGCCCGTCACACTGAAACCCGGGTTTGCATTTTCGGATTTCGGGTTTTTCCAAACTAATTTTAGCACTAATATATTGCAATTTAGAACTTTAAACATGCAATTCACAAACTGAATTTCAATCTAATCCAATTATATTTGCTGCAGTAATAAATGGAAATCATTTCAGACGACGATAGGTCTTTTCATGAGTCTAAAAAAATAAGAGCTGCGAGGAAGATTCAAGCTAGGCGGTACCGTGCGCGTTCAGAAATGAAGTCAGAATGGGAGTCACCAGCGCTCAATGCGCTCGAATATAGCCTTATACCGTAATACACACAGACGAGGGTCGAAAATAACTGATGTGATCGTGCCAAAAGTAAGCTTGAAAACAACCAAAAATACCACGTAAGCGACAACAAAAATACAAAATTACCGTAAAACAACTCTTTTCTTTGGCAAATAATAGTATCGGTATCCATAATCTCAAAGAAAAAAAGATGGTGGAGGATTACGAGTGCACTTCATATTGAGATTAGGGAACCATATTTGACACTGTTCTGCGTAGCAAGACCGCAGATGACAGCAGAGAGGAACAGTTGTGGCCGATCACCTGATCTAGTGCCCACATTTATTTTCCTCTCTGCTGCCATCTGCGGTCTTGCTAAGCAGAACAATGTCAAATATGGCTGCCTAATCTTGATATGAAGTGCACTCGCAATCCTCCAACATCTTTTTTTCTATGAAATATTATGGATACCCATACTGTTTTTTGCCAAAGGAAAGAATTATTTTACGGTAATTTTGTATTTTTGTTGTCGCTTACGTGGTATTTTTAGTCGTTTTCAAGCTTACTTTGATCTGATCACATCAGTTATATTCGACCCTCGTCTGTGTGTATTACAGTCTAGGGCTGTATTCGTGTGCACTGGGCACAGGTGACTCACATTCGGACTTCATTTCTGAACGTGCACGGTACCACGAAGCTTAATTTCCTCTTTCAGCCCTCAATTTTAGGTAACAGAGACCTTTGGCCTATTTTTTAATGTTTTATTTTTATTCCGAAATGTAATTTCTCTCGGGAAAAGCATTGTTTTATCAATTTGGATTCAGTAACTGTCCTCTATGCTGCATTTTAGTTTAGCAATTTTACCTTGACTGTTGACTCCCGTCACTACATACACTCACATTTTCTGTTGTAGGGAATTCCCGTTCGGGTACCCGGTCTCCGCCCGAAATTTTCGAGTCAAACCCGGGTTTGGAAAAACCTGTGATGATTCAGGCCTATTCAAAAGTAAGCAAGATACAAACATATTACTAAATAAATATCATTGTATTAAAGCATATTTTTATAATCCAAACCTTATCTTCTGCTTGTTTTTTGTATCTCAGTAATAAAGTGGAGGACGCAACATTTTCTACTGTAACAAAGGGCGGACAAGCTGTTGATGGTGCGAGCAGTAAAGGAGGGGATCTACAACTAGGAAATCGTTTTGCAGCTCTAGGAAATTGACCTCCCCTTTAAGGAAGGGGTCAAACCTGAACATTTACAGATGCTGTGAACAGAGACATATTTTTCTAATGTGCTATATACCACAGACATTTATCACAAGGGAAGTGATTGGGCACAGTCATTGACTCATGGAGTACTGTGTGTGTCTATTGAGCAAGCAGCATACGTTATTATAATTTAGAGCTCTTCCAGCTTGTATTTATAGCAAGCTAATTGCTACAGCATCACTTGGTTGAGTTATTTGAATAATAGAACCCTTCTTCAAGCGATGTCAGGTATATCTTGGATATATACCAACAAAGTTCATTGTGATAATTGCATGGATATTACCCAGAGTCATCAGAATACAATGAAGGCACCATGTTATGCACATCAGCTTTCACATAATATGTATAGAGGTACTTGTATTTTCTGCTACCAGTATTCACATATTTCTGTGCATAAAATATCCGCTTGATATTGAAGATTGAAGCTCTATTCAAATCATCACTAATGTGGATCATTCATGTCCATGTACTACACAGTGTGTAGCGTCACTAGTGTGGATTAGTTTTTCTGCTCGCAAATACTGACCTACAGCCTCAGTTGATTGTCAAGAATTAAATGTTTTCCAAATGTATTTTATTTCTATTTTTTTCTGATTACTAGATGTCAAGTAAAATTATTTGCATCATTATTTATGATGACCAGACAGACCAGTACATCTTGTTTTCTTTTTGCATTTTCTTTTATACTCAAATAGTCCAGTTGCATTCAGATTATTTATAAATAAAAGATATTTTTCAGATTTGTTTTTGTATTGTTTTGTTTTTTAACCTTCTCTAACTGGCATTTTATGTAAATGAGATATTGGGCCCAATACATAAAACTAATGTTTGCTATTTCTAGTTTTATTTGAATATTCACATAATGATGTGAAAAGGCAAGTGGTTGATTAGAACAAGCAATGACTACTTTTATGAATTTATCTCATTTTGATGATATTCTTGGCAGATTAATTTTTGCTAGCAATTACTGTCCAACAGATTGAGATGTGATACAAACAAAATGTAATCAGGCACATGATATTTCTTCAAATTTTTATTCATTTACTGATAGAAAATTACAGATATATTTAAATCATTCATCACCTGGATAAGTCACCTTTCTTAATGATAATAATGACATTTCTTTAATTGATTTTTTTTTTTTTTGAAATTAGGTTTATGTATTACTGGCAGGGAAAGAATGGGATTCTGTATATTTTTCGATTGTAGGATTTCCTTCCAAATTGTTTATTTTGTTGGACATTACCATAAATGGACATCTCTGTTTGTTTTTGTTCATTTATCCTCTTTCATTTGTGGTAGTTCAACATTTTTCTTGAAAAAGCAAGTACATGTAATAATATAATAGTTACAGTGATCTGTGATCTGTCATTTCCATTTTTTCGTAGCGAAGTACTGGTATATTGCCACTATATGCAGTATATAATTCAGTACCTGTTTTTGTGATTTAAGGGTGAACTTTCATCCTGTATTCCATAATTAATTTCTAGCTTCTATCATTTAAGCCTGTAAAGTGTATGCATATGAGAAAGTAACTTATACCATATATGTGAATGGTGCTGCTGTGAAGTATTGAGGCACCTTTTTTTATTTCAAGGTCTATTGAAGTTGGGATTATGCAGAGATTTTAAGCCTCTCACTGAAGAATGCAAAGTAATCAATTGAATGTCTGTGCCTTATATCAACCAGATATAACAAGTTATATGATCATGGTACAGACTATTGATGTGCACAATATGTAAGTGTATTTTTTGCAAAGGGGGTTTAATTAATTTTCTTTTGAAGGTTTTTCACAGAAAATTGTGAAAATATAGATTTATGAAAAAAGATATAGATACAAGTAGATCACTCAATGCCTACAAGTAATCGTAATTCACCGAAATCAGAAAGATTCAATAATTCATTATACATGTAGTACACAACCTTAAACATTTGATGTATTTATTTAGTTTAATGATGCTTTTTAATCACAATGATTAAATGGATGAATGATGATATAAATTTGAATTCGGAATTGTAATGCAAGTTATCCATCTCATGTTGTTCATTATTTAAAAAAAACCCTACTTACCTTTACACTACATCATGTATAGTAGCTTCCTAACAACCCATATGATGCAGATTATTTGGTGTGAAGAAAGATTTAGGAAAACAGGAGTGCAAACCAGGTAAAGGCTGCATTATATTTTAATGCATTTTTGTTTATAGTACATGTACAAAGCATTAAAAGCAAATTAATCATTCAGTTGTTTGGGTTTTTTTTTTTCCTTTTCTTAACATTTAATAACAGTGTAAGCCTAAGTAATGGAACTACCAATAATTTATTGCAAATTCTAATTCAATCAACATTGCTTGTCAAAACGTAAAGTGAAGAACAATATAACTTTCAAGTGAACTGTACTACACCTATATCATGTTAAGTGGTGGTAATATGCAAACATGAATGCTGGTTTGCAAATGAAAGCATATTGTTGTATTTCAGTAGTATATTGAACTGAAGTATATTTTCATACTTGCATTGTCAAATTTTCTTCACTATCCTGTGAGAAAATAACTCTTGTGGCATTATACTGTGAGAGCTGTATGTCAGCTTATTGTTAAGTATACAGTGTACATGTAATTTCATTAAAAATGGAATTCATTATGCCAGACAAGATTCACCTGCATCATTTTGTGTTTATTGGTTTGGAAAACTTCATGCCTCGGTCACACCAACAAGATCTACACCAAACCAACAACTGACAATGCAAACAAAAATTACATCGCCCTGACAGGTCAGTCCGTTCAGAATCTCTCTGTGTGTCTATAGAGTATAAAGCTAAGGTATGGTAACAGTCATTTTCAAGTACATGTACATTCATTTATTCTTTCAAAATTCATTATCTATTGATGAATATCGACAGTTTAAAATCCACAGTAGAATCATAGATAACCTTAAGCTCAAGTAATAGTGCATGCAGTATGAATTCCAGCATCTATCCATCCATATTTACAAAAAAATTCTGCCCCCCCCCCTTCACACACACATACCTCCCCCACACACACATTAAAAAATAGCAGTATTCTTCCTGATTAACTTGCAAGTAATCAAACTCAACATATACCAACATCAGCATTCAAATAATATTTACTTATCAAAATAGTAAATCCTGATACTTATTAATACACAATTACATTAGTGTAGCCTAAAGGCAGGCAGGGAGGGAGATCAAAAAATTATATTATTTTTCATAGTCTGTTTGTACATTGAAAATGTTTGGCAAAAGAATTATGGGTCATATTATCAACACATGTGCTATGCTCTGCTCCCCTCCCCCCCCCCCCCCCCCCCACACACACACATGCGAAAACTGGCTATACTAATGCAAATATGGATATGTGACATCTTACCAGTAGGTCAATTAAAGGGGAATGAAACCCTGGGGAAAACTCCATTTTAATAAAAAGAGAAGGATAGAGAGAAGTAATTTTAAAAAGTGTCATCAAAATCGGTTAAGAAATGAGAAAGTTATGAAAGTTTTGAAAAGTCTGAATTTACTTTCTATGGCGATCCTCAAATTGGCAATGTTGCTTCAAAGTGACAGGTAGAGTAGGACAACTCTCCGTGTGTTTTCTACACAAATTTCATATTTTCTCCATTATCTCTAAAAATTATGCTTGTCTTTTTGTGAACTCAACATATGTTGTGTCAAATACATTTTCCCATGATATATCTTGAGCTGAGGAGACAAGCTGCACCTTGAGAGATAATGGGTAAAATATGAAATTTTGTGTACAAAACATGGAGAGTTGTCCTAATAAACCTGTCATTTTGAAGCAACATTGCCAATTTGAGGATCGCCATATAAAGTAAATTGAGACTTTTCAAACTTTCATAACTTTCTCATTTCTTAACCGATTTTGATGGAACTTTATTCAAATTGCTTCTCTCTATCCTCTCTTTTCATTAAAAATGATTTTTCCCCAGGGTTTCATCCTCCTTTAATAAATGATAGTAGCAAGGGTCTTAAAAGTATCCTTGTATCTGATGACATGGACTCTTACTAAATCCACTTATTATCAGGTACATGTGTATATATCATTCCAAACAAGTCATGTTACAACACATCTGGAAATGAGCACTTTATCAAGATAGAAATGCCACACACAATGAGATGACAGTATCATACATGTATTTAAAAAAAAATTGCAACATATATAACGAAAATTACTTTTTTAAAACACAATAATTCAATTCATACCAATTAAATTAAATACAGCTTGGAATTTATTTCATATAAAGAAATATGCTTACACTTTTACTAATTTCAAATCAAATGATATAATCATGTATTAAGATGTCATGATTTTGTTCTTAAAGAAGCTGGAGTTATGAACAATCAATACATATCTACTTCTTGCTTCTCAGTAACTATTTATGATGATGGCTACCTATTCTTAAAGTCCAGTCTGGCAACAAATTGGCTAAAAAAGCATAACATTAGGGATACAGATCGAAATACATCAATTTCTTCATCAACAGACCAGAAAATGAAAAATTCCCATTTAATTCAATTCGATTCAATGTAACATAATACTTCATGTGTTATTCATTATCATATTTACCCGTTTATCTTTTTCTTCAAATTTATATATATATATATATATATATATATATATATATATATATATATATATATATATCCCTAATATGTATATATATATATATATAATTGTGAGAAATGATATGTGAGAATAATGGTTGCGTAGCTTAATTCAAAGTTCCCCAGAGCTGTCCTCCATTTTTGAAATTTTTGCAAAGGTTGAAAAAATGTCTCCGCCGGGAATCGAACCGGGGTCGTTGGCTTAGAACGCCATTGCCTTAACCACTAGACCACGGAGACGGGCCAGTGATTTCGGTGACACCAGATTCAATTGACTGACAGAGTGACAACTCTTCAACCTCTTTAATTAATTCCTTTGTCGGGGGGCAGGTGAGTTTTGAACAATGACAAGCCGCATGCCTCAGGTGGATCCAAGCGAATGCTTTGAGATACATGTATACATTAGAATAATTATAAACAATTGTAAGGAAATAACATATACAACAACTCTCGTGGAAATAATTATAATTGTGAGAAATGAAATGAGAGAATCGAACCTGGGTTCGATTCCCGGCGGAGACATTTTTTCAACCTTCGCAAAAATTTCAAACAGGGAGGACAGCTCTGGGGAACTTTGAATTAAGCTACGCAACCATTATTCTCTCATTTCATTTCTCACAATTATAATTATTTCTCACAATTATAATTATTTCCACGAGAGTTGCCAAAGCTGTTGTATATGTTATTTCCTTACAATTGTATATATATATATATATATATATATATATATATATATATATATATATATATATATATATATATATATATATATACAGTGATTATTTCCTACGTTAGGGGGAATCCTATCAATGCGGTTTATTTCGTCACAATAGAAATTCGACGTTAGGCGAAAGCGACCGTGCGTTAAGGCGAATGATAACAATAGGCTGAGATAAAAGGATTCCCCTAAACGCTGGAATAAGAGTTTTATATATATATATATATATATATATATATATATATATATATACTGTATATTCCTTTCATATATTGCAAGTCATCAAGAAAAATTTTCCATAACTGGAAAATAAAAAAATTGAATTGAACAATTCAAAATTCCTTTAAAAAAGAACAATCTAAATCAAACACATATTTGTCTGGTTAACCCTGACATACCATTATACTGGTATGCCTTATCACAGCTTTGCATTTTCATCATGCAGACAGAAAAAAGAAAATCATATTGTCACATTTGTGACCTTGACCAAAACTTTGTCTTGCCTTTACAATATCTATATATCACCAGACATGATAAATACAAGTCTAAAGTGGTCATATATAGGTCATCAAATTGTGTACAGAGAAGTAAATATCTTAAAGATACCCAATCATACAATTTTTTCATTAACAAACCAGAAAACAAAAATTTTTTTATTTAATTCATTTCAATTCAGTTCAATTCAATGTAACATATACTTTCATGTGTAATTCATTATTATATGTACCCATTTGTCTTAAAGTGTACCAATCACTTGAAAAACTGATTTGTGTACTGCTAGAAAGTATAAAATCAACCTCAAAGATCTGGCATTCTATAGGTGAACAGTTTAGGAGTATGAAGGAAATAAAGGAAAACATGAAGATGTGTGCGTGGAACCGAATTCCAAGTTGGGTTACGCAAGCTCTTATCTTAGCGAGCATGTACGTGTGCGTTGAGTAGTCTAATCATGAGTCGCTTTTACGCTTATAGAGAGTGTAATTAAACTTGCAATATCTTCTTTATAGAAGTAATATTTGAAGCCCATATTTTGATAACATGGAACCTCTAACATACAAAGCACAATTTTTTTCGGTGATTTGTACCCTTTAGAGATACCTGATCATACCTCTCTTTGCCAGAATAAGAAAAATGAAGTAAAAATGATTGTTTACAAAATTAATTCAAGAGATAAAATTGAGGATTTCAATATACACACGTACATATCAAGAGTACACCCTGGTGATCTGAATAAACAACTACATTTTCCTTATTTGATTACATGATTCTCCAATACAGAGATGGAATGTTTACCTGTTTATTAAACATTAAAGGTATTTCAGGTTTGTTTTTTTCAAAGGTGTATTAATTTTGTTTTCTTTTATTTGAAGGCTCATTGTTCGAAATATTACTGATTGATCATTAACAATAACCAATACATTAAATATTCTTAGCAGTAAAACTGACTTTATTATTTGAATCACAGAACCTCCTGTATGGGTAGATTGTGTGCTCAGATTTCAGAATTACACTTACAATCAAACCTTCAGAATTTTTTAGGATAACAAAATAGAAAATATGATATTAATAATATATAAAAAGCCGATCTAATCGACTAAAATGTAAAAATTGACAAGTGTATAGGAAAATACACGAATCTGCATTTATAACGTGCCAAATCCATAGCTAATTAAGAGATACAGCTGTGACATTACGCACATTACGCACAAATTGCACATGCATGTTGTTCATAGGAGAATGTACACTGCATGGAGCTCCAAAGAGCTTCCTTCCATCAAAGAGATACATTGGTATTATTTATCAGACATGATAATTTCTACAATAGGACACAACTTAATCTATTGTTTTGGAAATAGAGGCTTAATATTGTTGTCTAATACTGATGTTCTAGTAAAAATTTAGTTCACTAAAAAATCAGGAACCATAACACTTTTGCCATACACAGCACACATTTTTAAAAAATGGATGGAAATATCAAAGCTAACAAGTCCATCATTCCACCCATCCCCCCACCCCCTTGATATTTATTAGTGGATGAAGCAATGCCAGTTAATTGAGGGCAGATGGCAGTTGCCTTGATGATACATGTACTTGCAAAAAAAACTCAGTTTGTTTCAATACATAATAAGTTTTAAGCATCTTATTCAGCACTGTGAAGTCCTTTGCAACAATTCATTGTATAAATGGGCATTCAAACAAATTTCAGTAACCCACTTACTTTGGTGGTGATTTAATCTGATAAGCAGTGATATGTATGCTGTTTCAACCTGGAGCCATGCATAGCAACGTATATCCATTGGTACATTAATGATTTCACCTCTCACTGCCTAATTATATGAAACATTCCAAAATGAAGTTTAACCCTTTTGAGACAATTGACCATATTTTGTGATTTGGCTCAATAACTATTGATTCAGAGACCTAAAAAATATACCAGATGCATGAGTAGAAAGAGCAAAAATTTCTGAACACAGTGTCCAATTTTGTTACATGACCATATTGCATTTGATACCAGGAATTTTAAAAAGGAGAACAAGCTTTAAAATCCTTAAATTGGCAACACATTGATAGGTTCAAAATCATTCAAAATGGCAATTTTTCAACTTTCGACGAAGTTCGTAACCATTTAGAAAAATGTAGCAGTAAAAGAAAAATATTTTCGTTGCCAATTTGAAGGGAAAAATGTGATCAATTCAGCCCTTAAATAATTCCTGTCACGGAAGAGTTAAACATAAAGAAAACGGGTAAAATGACCATAGATTATTAGCAACATTATATGAAATGTGATTGATAATACATATATTTTTACATAATGATGAAATAATACATGTCAAATGCAGAACTTCATGCCAACTAATATAATAGATTATTCATGATATACTGTTAGCACTATATGTAACTCACTTCCCTTGCCAGTGATTGTTATTTATGAATCACATTACCTGAATTTGTCATGTCCAATACTTTGTATATAAATGATAGGAGAAAAGTTCTCTTGGTATAAAAATTGCTTTTCTATTTTTTGTTCACTGTACCCCTTTTAAAATATTTGAATTAAAAAAAAAAAAATTTTGTCTGCGGTAACCATTTATATTTTGTCCCTTCCAAATAGCACTTTTTAGAATATCACAAACTTTTCTCAAGTTTTCCAAAGCTAAATCGCGCTGTGCTCTGGTGACCAAATTCTATTTTCAACGGCAGTCTCTGGATCTTATAAGGAGTTCATGTGTCCTTCTGTAGGGGGCAACAGTTCTCATACCGGATGAATATCATCTACATTATCCAAATCCTCTCTGTAAGAAACAAGAAAAAAAAAACCACCCAAATTCAGTTTTCTACACCCATGGTGTAGAAAAGAAATCTAGTGCTAGATTTTGTGTTGATATAGTAATGATTGAGACAATTCTTCGGAGCATCTTTCTGCAATCATGAACTGTGTGTGTGTATATATTAAAAAACAGAATTTTAAGGTATTAATACCAGCTGCAAACAAAGGTGTTGGTTCCACTGAGCCAATCACACACATTCAGGACTCTGATTGCACAGGAGAGACCAAGACTCTTGGCAAAGACACAGTTTCTTGACATAAGGGTCCAACGGGCCTAATGCAAGTCCTCATTTACAAATTAGGGGTGGTATTTTGAAAATTGTTGTAACTTTTGTTGTAACTTTTGTTGTATCTTGCGGAGATAATACCTCGCTAATATTGTTGTAAGTTGGTATTCTGAAAATTGTCTTAAGTAGATATTATCTCTCTAAGGACCGCCTTTATATTATCTTTGACACGCCCATTTTTGGACACTTCACCAATCAAAATGGATTTTATATAGGTAGGTTAACCAATAGGAGAACCCCTTATGTCAAACATAAGGATGGGCTTTGCGCGTATATCAATTTCGGGCGTAGTTATTAAATTACGCATTTTATAATGCGCCATGTATGCACTACTGGACTGCAATTAATCAACATAATGGCTCACTGCACCCTCTTCTGCTAGTACAGTATGCTCGAACCAAGTCACATATTGATGTAAAATAATCGAATACCACCTGCAATTTCTTCAAAATGTCTTCTCTATGAGATCTTGAATCACACCCAGTCTCCATCTTGCTATTCGAGCATGTACTGTCTGATTCTGAGCTAGAAAAATTGCCTAGATCATGAGATACAACAGCTTCTAGCTGTTGTAAGTTTTGTTGTAGTTACCATGGAAGATAAGATAAAACAAAAGATAAAATAATTTTCAGAATACCAATTATCTCATGATATTATCTTCAGCGCGCATATGTAAATTAGGATCATGCGCAAAGTGAACAAAGATACAACAAAAGTTACAACAAAAGTTACAACAATTTTCAGAATACCAATTTTATATTAAGTGTGGAGATACAATAATATTAGTGATAAAACAGTTTTCAGAATACCGCCCCAGGCCCTTTAAAGTTTTAAATTCACACAAAATCATTGTATCTAAACAAACCAAGAATTGTATGTTTCAGTAAATTCTGTAAATATCAAAAGCCCTTAGGAAACCCATAGATACGATGTATGCTATGCAAGAACACAATTATTATTATCAATATTCTTTAGAAAATTGGTATTGACTCCTGGGTGTAAATGTGTATTGTCCATTTTCTGTGGCATAAATTATTTTGAATTAAGAAAATCAATTGGCAGTTCGACACCTAGGAATTATACTTTTGAGATGATTGATTGATGAAGGCTTATTTTATCTGACTGCTGAAAATGCAAGTACAATGTATATGTATTCATAAGCAACCAGGGGACCTGCAGCTCTAAGTCCTATGAGGGACTTGGTAATGAGGGACTTTGTAATGAGGATTAATGCCTCACCAAAAGACACTTAAGAACTAAACTCGCATTTTTTTTTAAACCTTGGGCCCCTTAGTTATGGGACCCCGGCTCTACCACTGAGCCATTATGCCTCTTGTGGAGCAGGCAATAACGATAACAAGTCATATAATAAAATAAAATTGTTTTCTACTCTTACTGCCCTTAGTGAAATATTACCCATCTTTTGCTTTCCTACTATGAGTTTATTTACATTCGAAAAGAATGGAACATGATTTGAAAAAAGATATTTCCAATCCCAAATTGTGTGCTCGACTGTTACAATCTAGAGAGGTCTGTTTCGCACTTCACTTTTCTTTTGTTCACGATGTTAACAATTGAACGTGAGAAGTGTCTAACTGAATATACATTTTAATAACTATAAGTAATATTTAAATTTAAACAATTTTCTCCCACAAGATGGCAAAAATGACATAAGATATATCAAATACTAAATGAATAAATATATATTTTTTAATACACTATTCAACCAATAAGGTATTTTTATTTTAAAAGGCAATTTATATTACTTGCACCAAAAGCTTAATACTATTTCTTTATTATCTTTCCCTGAAATAGAACAAAATTTGTAGAAGTATTGGTAAATATATATTCATGAGAAGCACTATAAGGAGGTGAAATTAGACTATTAGTTTGAGCTACAAAAGCAGTGTAAAGCACCTATGAACCCTGGTGTTTTGTCATTTTATGACCCCATTCAAACCACCTTATCTTGAGTATACAGGACAGTCCACTACCACTTCCTTCCCTCCCACCGAAGTACGGTCAGTTCCTGATGTCGGGTAGAACAAAGAACAATGCATGCAATGTAGAAGTCAGATGGAAAGGCTACATGTACATGTATATTAATGGGGTCCACTCGCTATTCATAAGGACAGCTATTCATACAAAACCGCTATTCATTTAGTCACGCGTTATGGATAGCGGTCCTTATGAAAAAGTGGTCCTTATGAATAGCGGTCCTTATGACTAGCGAGGTTACCCCATATTAATATATATCTCAGTTTAGTGTTGTGCAATTAAAGGACTGAATTGAAGAAATGAGAATAAAATCCAAGACCGTTTGTCATCAATCACAGTTTTTCCCCTTTTTGTCTTCTAATTCATGTTATCATTATTTGTTTTTGAGAGAGAGAGCACACAATCTTCATAGGTCTAGTCTCTGAACAAAATATTTTTTGTTGAAAGGGAAAACTCATTCAGCCTAGAATTAAGATTAATTATGTGAATAAATTACACCTGGTACTCCCCAAAGCATACTGGGTCTTTATGTTCCATGAAGCATGATTATGAGTTAGCTAGGTTACAGCAGTGCATGGAGTCGTTACACGCAGGGTCATGAGCATCATTATGCATTTAAAATTTAAAAAGAGCAATTAAAAAGCAGTATCAAAATAAACCCAAAATACTGGTACTTCAACATAAGATAAAGTCTTTAGAATCTAACATTAGTAGGAACAGGTAAGACATTGAATAAAAAAAAAATAGGACTTACCTCTCTGACCTATCAAAAAGGGGAAGGGATGGGGGAAGGAAGAAATGGTACATGTACTCTGAATAGGTCAATTGACAAAAAAATGATATAATAAATGTCATGAGATATGCCCTTGTCCCACAAAAATGCTACTATTCATGGTAAATTCATGGTCAATGCATATACTAGGCAGCCCAAGACTGTATTCATTGTTATTTTCCAATTATTTTTTTTGCCTTTGTTTTTTTTAATATATGAAGTATTATCACCATTTTTTTAAAAAACCTTTCTTCATTAACTTTCTTTCTTTTTTTTATTTGATGGGGAGGGGTGCTCAACCCAAATGTACCCCAATGAATAAGGAAGGCAATGTGGGTGGAGGTTAACCTGCTTGTTTTGGTTATACTATTAGTACAATTTATTGATACTTCACTATATATATATAAATATATATATATATATATATATATATATATATATATATATATATATATATATATATATATATATATTTATATAGTGAAGTATATATATATAGATAGTGAAGTATCAATAAATTGTACTAATAGTATAACCAAAACAAGCAGGTTAACCTCCACCCACATTGCCTTCCTTATTTATTGGGGTAAATTTGGATGTGATAATATACTATTAATACATGGTTGGGAGTGCGTTAGTGCGATCTGGCAACACAAAGTTTTTTATTGTGGTGTACTAACGCACGAGGTGTAGCCGAGTGAGTTAGACACTACGATAAAAACCTGCGTGTTGTCGAATCGCACTAACGCACGAACTCACAACCATGTATTAATAGTTTTATAAAACGGGTCTACAATCTTAGCGTTTTCTTACAATCTTAGTGTTTGATCCGGATTAGCCGTGCGTTAGTCCCCTCGCTGTGCGTTAGTACTTTTTTTTGCACGGTCACGTGGTGTTATTTGACCAATCAGGATGGCTACATTCTTGAACCCGTACTATAATATATAATATTCGTCCATTATAGGCAGCACCAAAAGTCAACCAAAGTAAAAAAGAATAATGTGAGAACTAACATATAATTTGCAAGTCTCTTGTCAAAAGGCATAACTTGACTTGAGTATACAAATATGTTTTACTTTGTTTAATCTCATTTCATATTGTACCTCTCCTTCACTTTCTCATCAATTTTTGATAAAAGTGAAGGCAGACACTTTCCAGCCCATCCCTCCTCCCTGTCACACCTGCTAACATACTGCTTGCCATGACAACCATAGCTGTCATAGTTCTCATATTTCTCCAAGTCCCTCATGAAAGGCTTGTAATTGTTCAGCATGTACAGCCAGCAATCAATGACATCAGCGGTTTCAACTCCCTGTGTCCTCTTCTCCATTTTGATGCTGACTAGCCTCCTGTCATAGTACCCAGGGTATCCCTCAAGCTCATCCAGATCGGCAAGCAGGGGATCGTTGACCTCATAAACTTCTCCAACAATATTCTGCAAGAACAAGGCAAATGATGTGGTCTAAGACTAATTAATATGAATCTAATGATCCTGGTTTGAATCCAAGCACATCCACTGCCATTCGCAGCTCTTTACCCTGATAAGAACCTGAGAGAACTGCACAAGTAACCTATGAGATTTCCTAATATCCTGCATGCATTCAAGTGGAGCAAGGTAGGATCTATCTCAGTCAATAGAGATGGTGAACACATTTGTTAGGGTTTTAATAAGTACCATTCACCTGAAAAAATAGTTTGTGTACAGCTAGAAAGTATAAAATCAACCTAAAAGAACTTTGTCTATCTGGTATTCTGTAGGTCAACAGTTAATGAGTATGATGGAAATAAAGAATAACATGAAAATGCTCGTGAGGAACTGAACTTGAGTTTGGTTCCGCGCGAGCCTTTATCTTGGCAGCGCATACAGGTCGGTCGAGTAGTCTACTCACGAGTCGCTTTTACGCTTATAGAGAGTGTAATTCAAATTGCAATATCTCTTTATAGAATTAATATTTGAAGCCCATATTTTGAATATAGTATAACGACATGAAACCTCTAACATACAGAGCAAAATTATTTTTGGTGATTGGTACCCTTTAAAGTAAAGGACAAGGAATAATAATTTTGTAAGGCACTTGGAAATACTGATATTTTTACTGGGGAAGCTGTGATTGTTCGGCATAGACCCACATAATTAACTGTTGACCAATCAGAGATGAATTCCAAACATATGGAGCAAAATAATTTTGGTGACTGGTCATGCTTTCATGTCAAATACTCACATAGCCTTCGCCTTCAATGTCCAAGAGGAAAGGAATGTTGAAATTGGATGCAATGACAAGTGGCCATTTTGAAACTGTCCTTCCTTGCCCAAGGAATGTGTACTTTCCCTCCTTACACTGCGTCAAGACATGGTGATTAGGCTGACCCTTTTTCAGAGTCCCATATACAAACACACGATGTGCCATGTTATTTTAGACGGAGAAATGAAAGCTGGAAAGAGGAAGAAACAAAAATTATACTGGTATTGGTCTGCATCAAAGGCCCTATACTGGGGGCCCAGAAAAACACAACACCTGAGATCTGCAATTTCAATGACATCATTGACACAATGACATTGATTTGTGTTTTATTAGACAGAAAATATGTGAGGCAATGTCGGTTTCAAAATTTGCTACTTCTGTAACCTTTGTTATGCATAAAGCTTTCCATACAATATCCGTTTCATTTATGTTGTCTTATTTTTCAAAGCAAGAGCAGTCATGCATTTGTCCACCAGGTTGTCAACACAGCTGATTCATAACGGTTACAAAAGTAGCAAATTTTGAAAATGACATGGCCTCACAAGAATAACTGAAGAATCAAATGCCTTAGCCAAAATTGATGATCCTGGTGTCATTTTACTCGGGAAAGAAACTCCTACCCAATAATACAAAAAAAAAAAAACAATGACATTGTGTCAATGATGTTATGTCAATTGGTTTTGTTTGCGAGGCATTATGCAAGCTCCACGTGGCGGGAGGCCCGGGAGCGAACGCTTCATTCCTCCAATTCCCCATATTTTGGGTGTGTTTTCCCTTCCACTCATCACCATTACACTATTAAATTGAACCTATGTATGAACTTTAGCAATTCGCAACAACCCACAGACAGGACTAGCTTGTTTTCCCCACTAGCAAGTGTCACGACTAGTAGACAGAATGGCTATTTAGAAATAAATGTTCGCCATCATTTACTCAGTTGTGTTAAAAATGTCCAAGATAAAGAAAGAGAGAGAGAGAGAGAGAGGGGTGGGGAGGGGGGTGGGGAGTAACAAAATAATAAAACATACAGATGAATAATTAAGTATAGACAAAATCAAAAAAGAAAGTGGTAGAAAAGAAAAGGAGCAATAGTCGTTGGTGCAAATGTCATCAGAGCAATTATCGCGGGAGCAATTGTCGTCAGAGCAATTATCGCAGGAGCAATTGTCATATTTTTAGGAGCAATTGTCGTAGGAGCAATTGTCGGTTCCCAGCTCAGGGGGGAGTTTCCCCCCTTCCCTTGTGTTTTTTAGCAAATTTTGAGGAAGATAACGGCTCGCAGCACCTTGCTTTTTTCTCTCGCTTTTTTTTTTTTTTTTTTTAGTTGGCATTTTTTGGGGGGCGACCGCTACAGCCTACACCGGTAGATCTAAAACTAAGTTACTGTATATGCCGTATATTTCGCGGGGGTTTTATTTTTGCAAATTTTGCGAATCGCGAGTGGGTCGCGAAATTAACAGCACGCGAAAATATTGCCAACATAAGAAGTCTTTTGAATTTGTTGTCTCCTGGTCAGAAATTCACCACTTCGCTTTGCATAAGTACATCATCACCAATGTATTTAGATTTGAGAATTTTCCGACCGTGAATTCAACCACTTGCGAAATAGTCTGGTTAGTCCTATTCGCGAAAATTTATGGCCGCGAAATTTATGGCTTATACAGTATATAGTATACAAATATACAATGGCACTCGAGGATCTGGCTAAAACTATTCGCATCGAAGGAACACCAAATTGTACTATTCTCCTGAGGGCCATCGGCCTGAGGGAGAATAGTACCATTTGGTGTTCTTGAGTGCGAATAGTTTTAGCTTGTTCCGAGAATGAGTCATTGTATATTTGTTTTATATCCGTCATCTTGAACAAAAGCTTAATTCTACTCATCTACTTGATCATATGCACTGTAGGGTATGCATGATAGACCGCAAAAGTATACACAAACAGTTTGAAGAAGGGGTGAATTTGCGTGGATATCAAACGCATGCCTAAAACAATAGATATCCGCAAATTAATGTCGTCACAATGTAGTACGCGCTCAGGCTGAGCAGTTGCGTATGGGGGGGGGGCCGGAAAAATGAATAGTTCATTTTTTCCCGCTGACGTCATCGAATAGTTTGTTTTTTCCCTCTGGTGATGATGGGCATCGCACGCATTTGGATTGTGCATCTTCTGCATGCACGCAGTAGCGGTCTTGTCTAACGTATGGTGGATCTGAAAATTGCGTGATTGACTGAGGTCGATGATGTTACGGGACACTTCCGGGTCTACGAGCGTAGTGAAGGCTTTTTCGGGGCGTCCTTCGGACAACATTCAACCTACCGGTAACCATTAAAATTAATATTTCACATTTTTTCCCAAATATTTTTTTTAATTCTAGGGTAAAAAATGGGGTTTTAATATTCTAAAGCTATGGTGAAGAGGAGATGAGAGAAGCTGGCTCACGGTAAAGGTGATTTTCAGGAGGTTCTTTAGACTCTAAAATGGCTGCTCTATTGCAGAGTGGGGATAAAAAACCAGGCTCTTTGAAGAGTAGCGTCAGCTTTTTTTTTTTTACTCTTCAAAGAGCCTTCCAGGCTACGTATTCGTACATAGAAAGAATTTTTGTACCTCTGACAGTAGGGGAGCAGAGACAAAATCGCAGGTTCCTGCATATATGCAGGCGATTTTAGAGGTTTTGTGCTCTAAAAACCTGCAAATTCGCAGGTTGCGTTCTGATTGCAGCCTCTTGCGGCCAGGCGTTTCATCAGAGGCTTCCAAAAATGGCACCATCGGAAGGAGCGCCTAACGTTGCCTTAGTTCCGAAATTTATAGAAAATTCTGGTGTTGTTTCTTTTAATGCAAGCGCAGTCATGTGACCACGAGCACGTGACACCCAAAACCTGCGAATTCGCAGGTAGAGCTCATGGGGGGAATGTTTTGGGTGTCACGTGCTCGTGCTCGTGGTCACATGACTGCGCTTGCATTACGATGACGTAATTTTCGATCGATTACGCATTTTTCACTTATCGGCGATTTAAAAGAAACAACAACACCAGAATTTTCTATAAATTTCGAATCTAAGGCAACGTTAGGCGCTCCTTCCGATGGTGCCATTTTTGGAAACCTCTGATGAAACGCCTGGCCGCAAGAGGCTGCAATCGGAACGCAACCTGCGAATTCACAGGTTTTTAGAGCACAAAACCTCTAAAATCGCCTGCATATATGCAGGTACCTGCGATTTTGTCTCTGCTCCCCTACTGTTTGAGTTTTGGTCCTAGGAATAAACAATTTCTTACTATGCCCTCTTGTCTGATCTCTGGATTGTAATACAAGATTTGGAGTTACATCAGAATCGTATTTATTAAAAATCTTGTACAATTCAATCATATCACCTCGAGCCCTCCTGTAAGCTAAACTAGGGATATTCAACTGTCTCAATCCAGTCGAGGACTAGCCCTATAGTTAGCGAGCGATTGTCCATTGAGTTGACCCCCTTTGACCTCACCAGTTCTTGCATTTTCCCACAATTTACGTAAAGTTGTTGTTTACAAATGCAAGCTGAAAAATAATGTATTAAACACCACTTTTTGTAAACATAAAGTTCGAAAAATTATTAAATATAGATGTATCTTTCACAACAATACTGCAAAATCAAAGCTCGACCAACGGAAAATATGAAATTTTAGCGATATTTCTTCGGTTACAAACAGAATATTTTACCTGTTAAACTTCTCCTAAAATTCCTCATTTCGGCTAGATTCGCAAGAAAATCACTGTCATGAATCATTTTATTGTACATTTTTCTACAATCGTATGGTATTTACTTGAGGTGAATTTTCCGCATAGAGTTGTGTCAGAAAAAAAGGATCTCGGTGTCAGATCGTCGAGGCTGACATAACAGAAAAATATTACAACCTCGTCCCATGCGTTGACATCTGTGTAGGGCTGAGCTCTGTGCGCGAGTGCTCCGAGTGCTCCATGGGCAATCGCAATCTATGAATGAGCTGACTACGGCTGACTCATGAATATCGTATGTGCAGATCGTGAATTTGGCATCACTGCGCACAATTTGCTGCTCTAAATTGCTGCAAGATATCGTGTGAAAAAGACGTAGTATCTCTGCAAAGAAAGAAGTCGCATCAGCGAAACTTTGTCTAAATAAGGAATGTACACCCCCGAATAAGGAAATGAAGTTTCATGAATATTTATGCAGGGGCAGACTTGTGTCAGAAAAAAATAGACACATAGTTTTTTGACATTTTCATTTCAAAATGTTGCTATAACTCGACAAAACAGTCATCATATTTCAGGATTTTTGCAGACAATCATTTATAACTACAAATTAGTTCATGTGGGAAGTTTCAGCTCATAAATCGCCAAAATAGAGGCGCAAATTAAAGTTCCTTGTTTTGCCACTGTGATGACCGCACGCACGCACTGAGCTAGAAGTCCTTTGGTAATTCAAAACAAACCAGGGGTTAATGAGATGCAAATTGTACCGTAGCGCTAGGCCTGAATCGTTGTGCATAAGGCAGCCCCTTCTTCTTTCTGTAATGCATAAACTTTCATAATTGCTCAAATAAACTGCATGTTGTACATGTCTCTAATAGTTATGCATCTTGCACAATAACATTCCCTAGTTACTTCTTTCTTATCTATTTATGTATTCATCGAGCGCCCGAAGGCCTCATTGCATTCACGTTACTTCACATTAATTTTTATCACGCACAACTGTGCACTTTCACTTAATTACGTAACATACACTGTACACGTGTGCAAGGGATCGGGCTAACTCGGCACTAGGGCGAACTCGGCACTACGGGAAAAGTGAGGCCGAGTTAGCCCGGAGGGTTTAAATCGATCATGAAATACCAATGTGTAAAGTTTTGTTGTGATTACTAGATAAGAATACGTTTATTAACCATTCTTTTTTATAGAATTGTATGAAATACTCAGTTAGATGATAATCTTGCAATTTTCTTGATGTAACATGATGTAAAAGTAACATTTTAGACAGTTTAAAGGGAAATCCAACCTTTATAGCAAATTGCTTTGAAAGAAAGAGGAAAAATCAGAGAAGCAGTTTGGTGAAAGTTTGAACGAAATCGGACAAGCAATAAGAAAGTTATGAATTTTTGAAAGTTATAATCACTACACATATGGGAATTTCAAATTGGCCGAATAGGTATTGTCACTGTGATGTAGCTGTGGACAACTCCCCCATTCGCTCTAACACACAAAATGACTAAAATGTCACTTTTTTTCAAAATGCATTACTCAGTAGGATCTTTTCGTTCATGAGGACCTACAACAATATGCTTTCTCCAATATATTTTGAGTACTGCCCCGAGGGTAAAAGCGCCTCGAAGAAAACCGCAAATTATTGATATTTTTGTGTACGACAAATGGGAGAGTTGTCCACAAAAATGCCACAATTGACTCACCAAATTGCCAATTTGAGATTCGCATAGATGTAGTGATCTCATTTTTCAAACATCCATAACTTTCTTAGTCCTTGTCCGATTTCTTTCAAACTTTCGCCATCCTGTTTTTCTTATTTTTCTGCTTTCACACAAATCATCTTATTATCAAGGTTGGATTGCCCTTTAATCACACGACACAGCTCGCAATCGCCGGCCGTGCGTAGCATGCACTGTGTTTGCATGGACTCGGAGCGATGAATCGGACACACATATTGCAAAACCTCACAGTCGGTAAAAAAATGTTATCCATCAAGAATTTATGGAAGTAATATTGCCCTAATCGGCCATCTTAGCATCCGTACCCAGACGGAAGTTAGTACCGCCTAGCTTACTGAAAAAAAGTAGGCTGCTAAAAAAGCTATAGGCTTGTCTCGCCTATTGTGCGAATTGGAATGACTGACCGCACATTCACAAAGACATAGAATTTCTGTAGAGCAAAGGTACATAGTCTTTTTGAACCCCGCTTCTGCCGTCAATTGCTCGTGGTCTAGTGGTTAAGACGACGGGTCAGAGGCTTCTCTCTACACTGATGCAGTGTTGCGGGTTTAACATCCGCTCAGGTCTTACCTGATTTTCTTTTTCACTTATGAAATTGACAACAATAGCGTTTATTCCGTTAAATATGAGCATGATTTCAACAATAACAAATAAGAAACTTGACTAAATATTCACTTTGTCAGGCGGATTTAATGGCGGTTGGGTACGGATGCTAAGTTGGCCCCCCAGGATGATTCAAATCCCCCTTTTCCAATTCAATGTACTGGGCACGGATTTTCGCCATAGAGAATTGCACACAGCATTATTTCAAAATATAACTTTATTCCGTTTAAAATCCCACTAAAATTAAGAACGCATATTTCTTCCCCTTTTATATACCCCCCCCCCAAAAAAAAAACATTTCAAATCCCCCTTTTTGCTACGCATTTTCCCCCAAAAGAAAACCCCTTTTCCTGCCCGTCCCGGGCCAAAACAAATTAGTTCAAAAACTTAATTCGAGAGCTCAAAACTCTATATACTAGCTCCGATCCGTACCCAGTACGAAGAATTTTGATGGGAAATAAACCGTTAATTTGTACAGGAGTCAATGGGAAATCGATCCGTACCCAAACCTCTACGGATCATTTTCCCATTGACTCCTGTACAAATTAACGATTGATTTCCCATGCAAATTTATTGTACTGGGTACGGATCGGAGCTAGTATATAGAGTTCTGAGCTCTCGAATTTAGTGTTTGAACTAATTTGTTTTGGCCCGGGACGGGCAGGAAAAGGGGTTTTCTTTGGGGGGAAAATGCGAAGCAAAAAGGGGGATTTGAAATGTTTTGGGGGGTATATAAAAGAGGAAGAAATATTCCTTTTTAAAGTGATTTTAAACGGAATAAAGCTATATTTGGAAATAATGCTGTGTACAATTCTCTATGGCGAAAATCCGTGCCGGCATTGCCCAGTACAATGAAATTTGATAGGAAATCATCTGTCAATTTGTACAGGAGTCAATGGGAAAATAATCCATACCCAGAAGCTTTGGGTACGGATCGATTTCCCATTGACTCCTGTACAAATTAACGATTGATTTCCCATGCAAATTCATTGTACTGGGCACAGATCAGAGCTAGTATATAGAGTTTTGAGCTCTCGAATTTAGTGTTTGAACTAATATGTTTTGGCCCGGGACGGGCAGGAAAAGGGGTTTTCTTTTGGGGAAAATGCGAAGCAAAAAGGGGGTTTGAAATGTTTTGGGGGGTACATAAAAGAGGAAGAAATATTCCTTTTTAAAGTGATTTTAAACGGAATAAAGCTATATTTGGAAATAATGTTGTGTACAATTCTCTATGGCGAAAATCCGTGCCCAGTACAATGAATTTTAATAGGAAATCAAACGTTAATTTGTACAGGAGTCAATGGGAAATCGATCCGTACCCAAACCTCTTTGGGTACGGATCACTGTGCCAGTACTAGTATGAGCTGTAGTATCTGTAACAAGCTACGGACAGTTAGTTAATTTTGACATCATACTACATTTTTATGCACTAAAACAGAATTAATGTCTTGTTATATGCAGCTGGTATTAACGTGTGTCTTTTGTGCAAAAATTTTCACAGATACCCTGACAATTTGAAGTGTTATCAGTTTGAGATTGTGGTTTATTGGAATTCTAGCCTTTTGTACCCTAGATTACAAGAATTCCTATATAAACTGATTATAGGAATCATCTCTCAAATGTTCTTATTTCAGGAATAGACCAAATAATATTCATAGATCAAAGCTGGCAGAAGAAAAACACATGGTTATCATTTCAAACCATGAAACGGGGTGAATAGGAACAGTTTCGACACATTCATTACATCGCCAGTGGCAAATGTTTTGGCACCATGAAATGTCTATTCATGCTACCTTTCTATTGACATGTAAAAGAAATTCCATCAGCATCAGATTAAATTTTTATATGGAATATTGTAACTGCTCCTATTCACCCCGGTGTTGGTTTGAATGGGAAAAGAATGGAAAATTATGAAATATACATTCTTTAAACTGTTACTTGTATACAAATACTTTTAAATTTATTGGGGAAGGGGTTTGTACTAAATGGGTTTTTGAAAAGAGAATGCTTTCAGAAACATCAGAATGCATTATCATAAATTTAAATGACAACTGACAAAGGCCTATCTTTTAAATCATTACAGGCATCAAAACGGTACCGTGTGTTAGTGAAAATGGAATTTGTTTTAATATAGTTTGCATCATGGCTTTAGAGCTGCTTGATTACAGAAATGATATGGGAAAACAGGCATTGCAAATTATTGGCATTAAACAATAGCTGTTGGGTAATTGGAAGGGAATGAAGGGGAATCAGAAAACTGGTATTTGAATTTTCATACTTTTTATTAAGATAAAGACCCCATGATGTATTTGATGGATAATCCTATTTGGAATGTGTATAGATTGTCTTTAGATTTATTTAATTTAACTTATTGTGTGAAGTAATATTTTCCAAACTATAGCAGATACATGTAGGGTGTTGGGGTTCTTAAGGAGCCTGGAAATGACTGTTCTAAGAATGCCATTGAGTTTTCAGGCTTTTCATACCTCGATCTACATTGTACATCTAAAATATCATGATTACTATGTCTATGGTACATATGTGATATGTATTTAGGTGCTTAAGGTATGTTTTGGCATCAGAAAGTCTGAATCATAATTGCTTGGTAGTCTGTTCCTATTCACCCCAGTTATTCAGGAAAAAAAAATGTAAATAAGGAAAATGAAAAAATATATAAACCCTATTGCCATCAATTTCTTTCACATGAATTATATGCAAGACCATATTTGTGAGGTCTTGTTGCAAAATCTGATGATTCACTTCAGTAGGTCTGAAGATAAAATTTTGTAAACATATTTCAGACCATCATATCATATTCCACACTGGGGTAAATATTAATTAATTCCCATCATGTAAGTCATTATTGGTCAGCTAGAGGTACATGTATGCACTAAATAACTCAAATAATTTTGATGAGTTTACATTATAACTTTGAAAATGAAATTACCAAGAATTTTTTTTCCACTTTTGTTCCTATTCACCCCGCTTTAAGGTACTTGATAAATGAATAGTGTCAATAACAAAGTGACCTGTAGTGTCCGTAACAGGCTAAAGTCAATTGTAAAGTACTTAATCTTGACATCATATAGCGCAGGATATGCACTAAATTAGAATGAGTGTCTGTTTTTTATATGGACGTAGCGTAAAAGTATGTTTTGGGTACAAAAGTTTAGTAGTATTAACTAATTCTATCAACTTTTAACAATCTGAAGATGCATTTTACTGGGGTTTTTTCAGCTTTTGTACCTCAGACTGAAAAATTGCAATGAACAGATTTGAAAAGATACTCTCTATTGGATTTAAAATTGTAATTAGGCATCAAGATATGCAGCAACAACAATAATGACAGGAAAAAAGCAAATGGATAACTTATATATTGCACCAATGAATAACATGTATACTATGTAGTGTCCGCAACACCCTACTGGAAATTGTACATAAGTTATTTTGGACAACTTATGATAGTGAACAAGCCTTCCTAGCAAGTTCATTTGTTTTTATATGTATACAGATGGGACTAAAGTTTGGAATTTGTCTCATTTACCAGTGTTTGGTTGGCTTTTTAAAAAGTTTCAGGTTTTGAAATAACTGGCATTTATGAGATTTGACCTTTCGTTGCCACTGATGTGTATACCGCATCTATTTTATGGACTGAAGTGAGTGCGAATTGTTTTATTTTTCACAAATTGCCATTAAATTCCAAAAAGAAGTGCAAAATAGTTTAGTATTAAGATAAATAATGCTGGAAAATTCCATTTTTGTAGCTTTGCGTAGTGTCCGTAACACCTACCTCACCCCGTTGTGTTGCTAATCATAAAATGATAACCAAGATAGTTTCCTTCAGGATATTGCAGGGTGTTAACCCAAGGGTATTCATGAACAATTTGGGGTTGATGAAACAACTCCATTGCATACTTCATTTTTGGACCCAAGTGCAAATGGTTTTGCACCCTGATTGTGGCTATACCGTATGTAAGTTTGACAGATATTCATTATGATATTTAATTTGCTATCGTTGATTTTCTGAAAAGGGTTCGGACACTGGATCAACCACCATATACATGTACATTACGTACATGTACATGCCTAGATATGCGACACTAGCTGACTCGCACCGCATGACTTTCATTAATGCTTGATAAATTGGATCATACAAAACAAATTTTGGGGCAAATAGTTGACAGCGTGCATCTTTGAGAACTGTAAGAGAGTATGACTACGAGTGTGAGCCCGTGAGGACATAGTGCATGTATTCCATGTACATGTAAAGCTCTTGTGAATTTGTGTCGCGGGTAACTCTGGTTTAATAGTGTATGGTCACTACGGGAGCGACCCGAGTTTAGACTTGTTTGACTCATGTCCAGATGTCGACACATGTCGACATCGGCGTTAATTTTATTGCGACATGGCGACATAGATTTTCCATGCCGATACATTACCAGCACTACCCTAGGCTAGACCCTGTTTTTCACTCTGCCCAATAGATCATACTAGTTCCCAAGACCCCGTATTTTACACCTTGAAGTCAGTTCCTTAGACCGCCTTTTCGGGGATTCGTGAGGCACACCCCCGTCAAAATATAATTCAAGTGCTCCCCCCCCCCCCCCCCCCCCCCCGGGACTCGGCCTCGAATCTCCGGTAGGGCCGACTTCGCCCTAGTGCCGAGTTAGCCCGCATTCGTGTGCAATCTGAACAACTCATTCATGTCATACTTTGTCTTGTCATTTTAGTTACATAAACTTCATATTTCATCATGCCATCTGGCTATAAATACAGTTTAACTAGACTAATACATTTCAAGATAACACAGTAATTTCTACTTACATTATTGGGCTTGTATCACAAACTAAACAAAATCATAGACATCTCTGGGCAACAAAACTTTCCCATGACGAAATTCACTACGCCCCCAAGCGGCTAAATCCAAAATCTTATCTAGAAGCACGTAACAATCTTCTGCTTCAAGCAGAACGGCATCCTGTAATGGTGGTGGATCCAGTTTCCGAACACTTTTCAGAAAATCAACGATAGCAAATAAAATATCAAACGAATATCTGTCTAACTTACATAATGAATGCTCAAAGTCCTACAGAAAAAGAAGTTGATGGAATTTTAAAAAGACAACGTAGATTTATATTCCCTTCCGAGTGAACCCCTTCCCAAGGACGCGGCGTTTTGGTCCCTTGAAAAAGGTACTGTATTTCCGAACGTGTGAAAACCTATGGGAAAAAGACACAACCTTTGTTTCAATAGTGTGATTTTCATACGCGTAATCCCACGCGTCTGAAAACCCATTTTAGGCGTGGCGGATCCAGGGGGGGGGGGGCAATCCCGGCCCGTGCCCCCCCCCCTTTTGAGGGACAACAATGCAATGTGCCCCCCTATTTGCGATTGTGCCCCCCCCCCCCTTTTCGAGCAGAAAACCTTTTTTTTTTTTTTTTTTTTTTTTTTTTTGCTTGTCAGAGAATTATGGAGGGGAACTGGACCCCATAACCCCCCCCCCTTCCCCCACTGAGCGACTTTTGGAGGGCTGGCGAAAAATTTTTTTTTTTGCTCGTCACCCCCCCCCCCCCCCCCCCACAAGCAGTTTCCCAAAGTTGACAATCCTGCATTTGTGTGCCCCCCCCCCCTTATACGAAATCCTGGATCCGCCCCTGATACAATCTGTTCGGAATTCCAATCCTTGACTATACTCGACAGGCAGTATAAATATAGTTAGGGTATGACACCTTTGTTCTTTTAATTTAAGGAGTGTAACTATTCTGACATAATACCAATTATCGCTTTATCCATTTAAGCCCTGATCAAGTTCATTGAATGATATTCCGTTTTTTAATGTGTTTCAATTCATATGTTCATAATGGACCTGTTTTTACTTTCTGTAATTACCGGTATGTATTGTTTTAAAAACAAAATCAAAACAACAATTTTTTAAAAAGATATAGGTATATATATATATATATATATATTTTTTTTTTTTTTTTTTTTTTTTTTTTTTTTTTAGAATTGTAATAACGGTATTGTATTTGGATTTGTATAATAAACTCCTTAAAGCTCATGTACAGTATTGGTAGCAAAAAGGAAATTGGAAAGAAACATGTTAAATATAGTCTCATGTTGTTCTCCTTGTATCAAAAGATATCTGTAAGAGATCATTTGGTATTCCATCTATGATTTCTGGTGAATTTCAGTGTAAATATCTGTAAGGAATGCTTGATCACTGCCATTATGCTAGGACCCTTCCACCCCGACGGCTCCCCGCACAGCAATCTTGGGGCTTCGCATAGAGACAGCGTGTGTGCACTGTGTGTAGCTACTCATCATTGGTTTTACACGTGTGTTTACTGCAGTGTATAGCACAGGCTGCCTTTGTTGGGATTTTACGTGCCTGTCCCGGCACATAAATTAGTTTTTGCCTCTTATTTGTTTAATATTAAACTTTAGGAGGCGAAATCTTCACAGTGTCTTAATAGTGCTAGTATCTTGCTATTCAACATTTATCACTCTGCCCCCTGCCGGAGTGATATATCTAGCGCTGAGTGACCGAGTAACTGACCCACTGAGAGAAGGTTGTGGACCAGCCTCTTCCAAGGGCCAGCCGAGAAGGACACGACTCAAACCAATGACCATCGGGAGAGCTATACCGGCTCCTCCTGCTGGAGAGAGCGGATGTCCGACCGTTGACCACATGCAGAACTCCTATTAAAGACGTCTTCACAATGTGCATGACCAGAACTCTACTTTATCCGAAATACACAATATAAAAAAAAAAAAAATGCCCTTAAAAAGGAGAATGAAACCCTGGGGGAATATCCATTTTTATAAGAGAGGATGAGAGAAGCAATAGAAAAAAAGTTCCATCAAAATATGTTACGAAATGAAAAAATTTATAAAAGTTTGAAAAGTCCCAATTTACTTTCTATGGCGATCCTCAAATTGGCTATGTTGCTTCAAATGGCAGGTTTAGTAGAACAACTCTGTACACAAAATTTCATATTTTCTCCATTATCTCTAAAGATGCTCCTTGTCTTTTTGTGAACTCAACATTATGTTGTGCCTCAAGTACATTTTCCCATGATATATCTTGAGCTAAGGAGACAAGCTGCACCTTGAGAGATAATGGAGAAAATATGAAATTTTGTGTATACATGTATATGGAGAGTTGTAGTACTAAACCTGTCACTTTGAAGCAACATTGCCAATTTGAGGATCGCCATAGAAAGTAAATTGAGACTTTTCAAACTTTCATAACTTTCTCATTTCGCATCCGATTTTGATGGAACTTTTTTTATCCTCTCTTTTCATTGAAATTGATTTTCCCCAGGGTTTCATTCTCCTTCAAGGGAAATCCAACCTTTATAGTTGTTTTGAAAGAAAGAGAAAAAAATCAGAGAAGCAGATTGGTGAAAGTTTGAACGAAATCGGACAAGCAATTATGAATTTTTGAAAGTTGTAATCACTATATGCATATGGGAATTTCAAATTGGCTGAATAGGTAATGTCACTCAGTGACATAATGTAGCTGTAGACAACTCCCCCATTTGCTCTAACACACAAAATGACTAAAATGTCACTTTTTTTTCAAAATACATTACTCAGTAGGATCTTTTCGTTCATGAGGACCTATAACAATATCTCCAATATATTTTGAGTATTGCCCCGAGGGTAAAAGCGCCTTGAAGAAAACCGCAAATTAATATTTTTGTGTACGACAAAGGGGAGAGTTGTCCACAAAAATGCCACAATTGACTCACCAAATTGCCAATTTGAGATTCGCATAGATGTACTGATCTCATTTTTCAAACATCCATAACTTCTTAGTCCTTGTCCGATTTCTTTCAAACTTTCACCATCCTGTTGTTCTTATTTTCTGCTTTCAAACAAATCATCTTATTATCAGTTTCGATACGGCTTGAAGTTGAACCATGGCTTTGAATCATGGCTTGAATTGCCTTGAAGGCGCAGTTTTCAATAGCGCCATCTGACATTTTTCCTTCAAATGGATTATGATCAAAAACCCAATCATACACACACACACACACACACACTTTTTTTTTTTTTTTTTTTTTTAAATAACACACACGCACACCCTGGTATCAATATGCCTTTAGCACTTCATTATTTTAATTGATGTATGATAAAAGAGCAATGTAGATAAAATGCCTTGCTCAAGGGCATAAGTGCCGTGTCGGGGATCGAACGCCCGATCCTCGCATCTCCAGTCAAGCGCCTTAAACCACTGGACCACGGCACCTCCACACACACACACACACACACCCACACGCCCACACACACACACACACATTACCGTTCCAATATGACCCATTGCATGCATCATACCACGTCATCCGCAAATCCAACGATGAAACAGAAAATGACAAAAAGAATTACAACAGACCCCGGGCAACAGACACACCCGGGGGGGGGGCACTCAGGTATATTGGTGTACACATGCGCGTCCATGGATTTAAAAAATGCCCCCTAAACAAGTTTCATACTTTGGTGAAAAGACACCCCTTAACAAGGATTTCGCGTGTTTTTTTCATAAAAATTACCCCCCTAAACAGGTTTGATTGAAATATTATACCCCCTAAACAAGTTTGTCTTAAATATTACTCCCTAAACAAGATTAACTTAACCAACATAAAAAATACACCACTTGAATTCAAGATCACCTTTTGCAAACTGACATATTCTTCACCTTTGGTGGCTAAATTTTTCACACAAGGCAAACAAGATAAACTGCACATATAGGAACTGCTTTTGGTTAAATTACAAATGTTATTATTTACTTCAATTATGTAGGACAGGTTTCAAACTGTGTACTCCGTTAGGTTTAATACACGATCATCATTTGCTTACTTTTGAAAAAAAGAACAACTTTTGTAATTTACTTCCAGAGAAATAAACTGTATCGGCAAGAAAATCGGACTAAAAATGTTTTGTTCGTACCATTGCCGCCGGAATGAAAATGAGCCCCTAAACGCGTTTGGCCGCATTCCGTTCAGCACCCCCTTTTTGTTGAAAATCGGCGTTTTCGGACCCCTTAACACGTAACGCGCGTTACGCGTCCTGGATGAAAAAAAGACCCCTTTTACGCGTTTTTTTTTTTGGACGCGCATGTGTACACCAATATACCTGAGTGGCCCCCCCCCCCCCCCCCCCCGGGCAGACACACTAGTCTTAATCAGACAAATGCTTGTACAGTTTCGATGAACACCCATACTCGCAGGATACTACACTGTAGAACATTTTAAAACCTAAAATCCCCTAAAATCCTAAAATTAGCACCCCTCGACCTCAGCACCTCTCCTAGCCTCACCAAATGCAATGCCGGGCGCGGCGCGACCGCAGAACTCCTAAAAGACGTCTGTATTTAGCATCAGAGTTCAGTGGGCGCGACGCATAGAGATACATATAGTCATAGACGTATTATAGATTTACTAGACGGAAAGCAGCACGCGCGGAAATCATTACGCGAATGGAATTAGGCCCCGCCTCTTTCGGATCATTTGAAGAGCCCGATAAGCACCCGATACGTTGCATTATTCATATTTCTTGTGCGTGTCAGTTTATTGTGAAAATCTGATTGGATGCTAGGTCATGAATATGTACATAATTCGATAGTATCGATTAAAATTTACTTGACCTCAACTTCGTCAATTCATATTTATGACATATTTATGTCAAGATTTTGTTGTTGTTGTTGTTATATTATATGAAATGTTTCAAATTATGTTCAATTTTCTTTTATGAGAGAAAATAATAAAAACTTATGAAAACAAAAAAATTCAAGACCTATTAATTATGCAGATTATATGCAGTGACATCATCCGCACGAAATGAGAGATGTTATAGTTCAAATGTACAAGGTGAGTAGAGCTCAAATTATGAGTAAATTTCGTATATTTAGTTTATTGATAAAAATAACTTGTACAATTCTAGGTATCTATGATAATTTATCTACATTTCAAAAGGATTCACAAGAGTTGTGTTGAAAAAGGATTGAAACAATTTTCTCTCGAAATTACAGTTCTGAATTTATCGTCGAGAGGTAGTTTGACACGGAGATTGCTGTCCTCACACGCTGCCGCTCATGACAGCTACCCAGGCAGTCCCGGGTCAGTTTCAGCCACCGGCGCGGTGGCTATTTCGACAGCGTCAAAAATTCAATACTTGCAAACAAGTTGGATCTAAGAAGATCTAAACAGATCTAACGTTATTAAACTCTAAATGGTGATAGACTGTATTGCATAACCATAAGCTTAATTTCCTCATGTTGTTCATCTGTATGGTGCACACAAGCGTATTCGTTAGTCCAACTACGAGACTACGGTTAACGTTAGATTTGGAATCTGTGACTGTGTGGTGGGATTCTATTCTACGATATCGATGATTTTGATAAGATATGAATTAGTGCTGATATAAAATCATTAATGTTACACGAGGTTTACTGTTTTGAACTCTGAATATTTGTTGAAACTTTATTCCATAAACCGAAGTCTGAAGGATAGTCTATCTTGAGTAGATGTAGACTTGGCTAGGCCTAGATCTAGGGCTAAAGGAAAGCTGTGCTTGGCCTTGGGCGACAAAGTCAAAGAAGATCTAGATCTCTAACCATGTTTAATAAGAACTCTGTTCAACTTCACTTTCACGCCTGACTTTTTTTTGTTCTTAAAAGACTTGGATCTACTATATTTGGTTCAATTCATGCCATTTGGTCAATTAAACTGACTTAAATTAACTGGAGTCTGATAGAATATGATTTTTTTTTGGGGGGGGGGGTGGAGGCAAATGTATTTTGGGCAAAAATTCAGTCTGGTTGTTAAAGCCAGTTTAGGGATCCCTGATCAAAATTTCAGACACACGTCACTAGAAAGTTTTGTTGCTGAGGCTGTTTCTTTTTCTTTCCAAGAAACTTATGTAGCTTGAATGCACCTTAATAAACATAAGATAGCTGATGATTATTGAATTTTGACCTTTGAAAAATAATGGATTGGAATTTATTTGCCTGATAAAAACAATTATTATCAATGTAGCTATGACTGTAACAAGAAAGACCCCCCAAAAATGACAACTCTTGTTTTCATTATTTTTTTTTTAACAGATCAAAATGGAAAGGAACCCAAGAAATGTTATTCAAACATTGCGCAAATGCAAACTGACCATACATGATGAAGCAGAAATCTAGCCTTCCTAAATTACAGGTAAGTTTACAGAACATTTCCTGAATATCTATATGCTTATACATGTAAAGTGTAATTTGAATCATTTTATGATTATCATAAATATTGTAATTTAACAGGAAACAAGGAAATGAACTATAGAAGCAATTAGGGCTTCCAGGGGTCCCTAAATGTGTTGGTTAAAAGCATATTACAGATGCCCTTACTAGTTGCCATTGATTTTTTAATAGCTTGTCCTTAATGCAAACATTTTAAACCATTACCAACAAAGCCCAGCATTGTGTGTAAGCATGGAAAAGAAAGAGAAGATTACACTTCACATTTATTCACAATACAATCTGTGAAAACGGTCTCTTTTGAGCTTTGATCTATGATCTGAATTAGATGTATTTAGATGTTTGAGAAGATTTTAAAAAAAAGTCACAATTAGTGGAGTACAAGTATTTCTGTGAAATATATATTGTGTACCTCTAAATTACTTTCATTTATACTTGCACTTATAAATTTATTTATTTATCCTCTTTTTACACAGCATGATTCTTTACAATGGATGGTGAAAGAATATTGAGATACACAATCCAGAGAAATGAACAAAGAGCAGATATACTGACCTGCATGCTCAAGCTTGGAGAGGTAGGCCTTTACTGTGCATAATTAAATTTGGCAATTACCCCCCCCCCCCCACAAAAAAAAAGGTTTCAAAAAATATATCAATATAAAAAATATATAATAGGCCTATATCAGTAGTACACAACTTGAAGAGGAAGCAAGTTATTTAAAACTATTGTAATTTCCTTTCCCTCTCACCTGAAAAAGAATTTTTAGTCAAATATAGGAATTTTACTTAATTTTTATAAGGATTCATCATTTCCATTTTCATGCTTACAAAAGAACTTAATTTTAATGAATGTGGGTAAAATAGCTTTTTATCAAGCAATATTCACTCTGTTTGAGTCATGCATATATACATATCTGGCACATTGCAGTCCTTTCTTATTGTTTACGACCTTAATAGTTTTTAATTTGTTCTATTTTCTCTTTTCATTCAACAGACTTACGGATTACCACTACAGCTCTTCATTCCTGTAAGCTAGATCAGCAGTCTCACGAGTGGATACATGCAATGAAGTTGGCGATTTCATTCAGAATAAAACAATACAGATATCCCTAACAAGGCTTTCTGATTTGGAGGATTTTTGTTTGAATATTGCATTTGCTGAAATTCTAAAAAATAAGTGCCTTCAGCTGAATGAAATTTAACAAAACCTAGATTTGATTTATGTCAGTGACCATTTCAACAGTATAATAGAATGAAACAGATGATATGCAAATTGCTTGAGAACTTGTGAGAAAAACCAAATATTCATTCAGTGATATACTGTACTAGTAAGTGATATGAAAATTTGACTTACCACTAGACTTCTGCAAGGATGTGCAATTTCAATATTTTTTTTTTTTCAAATTATAAACTTGTTATTTGAATTGATATTTATTGTTATTAAATAGACAAAAAAAAAACCAAAGGATTTAGTTCATCTCTTTTATCATGTTAAGGGGATGGAAAGTCATCTATCTAGTTACCTTTAACATTTACATATTCTGAGAGCTTTTTAATTCTAACTTGAATTCTCATTTTAGTGATAATGTTCATGTGATATACTTTTACATAGAGTATTCAAAGGGGGGGGGGGGGCAGGGGTTCCATAAATAGAAATGTTAAATGAAAAGTTTGTGTGAAAGGTAAGCCAGAGTTAGAATGGAATGAGAAAGATAAAAAATGAGAGAAAAAGCAGTGGTATTGCTCGAGGGGGTGGGGGTGGAAGGGGGCAGTATCAGATTTAGGGGGCACTTCCGGCCCATGCCCCCCTTGATACAGAGTGACATACCTTCAGTATACAACTTCAAGATTGTACCCCCTCCCTCCGCCTCCTTTGAAATGAACTTTTTCAACTTGTCAGAGAATTTTCTGCAATGTGTGCCCCATCTTTTACAAAATCCTGGATGCACAACTGGTGTGGCGGAATGGCAATACACCTTAATATTTGTAACGTTTCAAACTGTCAGTATTTTGGCATGTCCAAAAATATATAAAAATATAAACTTCAGTTTTACTTTTTCATTGTTGGAAATTTGTGGGAATTTTTTTTCTTGGCACAGTTACTATTGCCCCATTCATAATTCTCTAGCGACACCCCTGTCATGCCTGCGTATGTGAAAGGGAGAGTGAAGACAATAAGCTTTGACTGGAATGGTCAATCATAAGTTGATGGAAATGAATAGTATTGTATAAGACTTGTGATTGAGTGGTGACTTACAGGCATGAAAGCTGGAAAGGAATGGCAACAGTGGCGTCTGGACCTTGGCGTCAAGAGGGGTTAAAAAAAAAAAAAAAGGGTAATCAATGGCAACAATTCCCCCCCCCCCCCAACAGCCCTCCAAAAGTCGCTCCGGGGGGGGGGGGGGGGGGGTCGAGAATTTTTTTTCGCCAGCCCTCCCAAAATCCCTTAGTGGATCGGGGGGGGGGGGGGTTATCAGATTTTATGGGGTCCAGTTTTCCTCCATAATTCTCTGACAAGCATTAAAGAAAAAAAAAAGAGGAGGTCAGTTCCGAAAATTGTTCGCCAGCCCTCCAAAAGTCGCTCAGTGGGGGGTGTCGAGAATCTTGTTCAGGAACCCGATAACCTTTTTTTTTCTTCAAAACTTGTCAGGTGGCACTCTGCCCCCCCCCCCCCCCCTTGCCCCCGGCCCCCTTGGGTACGTTAGTGAATGGCAACATATAAATTTTACTCACAAATGCAAAGTAAAAGTTAGAAGATAATTCTTCCCGGTATTTTGATTGTTCCAGTGGCGCTCAGTGAGGGGGGGGGGGGAGTTATCAGATGTTTTCCTCCATAATCATAATTCTGTGACAAGCAAAAACAAAAAACAAAAAATTCTAAATTCTAAAACTCTGCTTGAAGGGAGACCCGTATTTTTTTCTTCTCGCCAGCTCTCCCAAACTCGCTCAGTGCGGTACTTTTTTCCCCCAGCCCTCAAAATAGACGCTCGGAGGGGGGGGGGGGGGGGGGGGGGGTTATTACATGTTTTCCTCCATAATTCTCTGACAAGCAAGAAAAAAAAATTATGCCCCCTGCCCCCCCCCCCTCCCTCTCAGCTACGCTAGTGGATTGTTCCTTTTAATAAAATAAAAAATCCCTTTCAAAAAAGAACAAATGTACACTTATATTATTTTTAAAAAATAAAAATAAAAAGATCATTTACATCAAGACTCCCCAGCCCTCAAAATAGACGCTCGGGGGGGGGGGGGGGGGAAGGGGTATCACATGTTTTCCTCCATAATTCTCTGACAAACAAGAAAAAAAAAAAGGGAGGAAAAGTTGTCGGGGGCACCCTGCCCCCCCCCCCCCCCTCCCTCAGCTACGCTAGTGGATTGTTCCTTTTAATACAATTCAAAATCCCTTCTAAAAAGTACAAACGTACACTTTAAAAACAAAAAATCATTTATATCAAGACTAACTAAAAAGTTAAAGAAAAACCTCAATTAACTAAAGGACCCCATTCCCTCACCCCCAAATGAAGATCATCCTTTCTGTTGTGAAAACCATCCCTGAAAAAAAATCCTACACTGCAAGAGGGGTTTTTGTTTTTTTGTTTTTTTCATTATACATATATGTTTCATTTATTTATTCATTTATTTATCATTTATCCTTTATGCATATCAAATGAATATATTTACCGGTATTAAGTATATCAACAACAAAAGAGACTTATGCCACTGGTGACGTGTCAAGTACTTTACATTTACTTTTACATTATCTGTATCCATGATTAGATTTGATTCGGTCTGTCCGGTTACATTTTTAGCTTTATTTACTTGTTTACAAATTTGCAAAGCGATATATTTTTATTCGGAGATCGATTACAATTAAAGTGCATTGACCGAGTACCGTCTGCCACAATTAGAAATTACCGACGCTGATTCGCCGAATCTGTACGTTGAAGCGATGAATACATTACCATAAATGCATATATTACTGAATTTGACCTTTCTTACTGCGCATGCTCTAAGCTGATGCGCGTAATGTGTTTCATACCGCGTACAAATAAATGCTACTCTCGGGGAGCATCTTACAAAATGAATCATGCATTTACGCTCATGAATTATGCAAAGGTGCTTATCGGGCCTTCTAATGGACCCCGACAAGATGGCGGAGCTTTAGGGGCCTGCATATAGTACAGTATGTATCTCTATGGCGCGACGCGACCTCGGCAGTGCAGTGCGCGGCAGAGGGAAATTCCCGGATCGCGATCCCCTGATGACTTGCTGTGCTGTGATTGGCTAAGAAGTAGCGTAGCGTTTCCTAAACGATACAGGGCGCGTGCTGCAAAATGACTTTTGACCTAATTTCTTCTACAACATGAAGCAGTGGCCGATAGCCGGTGTCATAGGCAGTCAGTTGGCAGGTCTGTATGCTAATGAGCAAACAAGCAGGATTCATCCAGATCCTCTCGTGGACAAATCTTTCATCCTGTAAAATCTCATGAATCGTGAGATTTTCTTTCTGGACCAAATTAACCACTTTATAATCAAGTGAAGTTCTTGATTATTATACAATTGGAAAGAGCAAATGTCACACTTTTATATTAATTTTTTGTTCATTCTTTTTTATAACAGACTTGGAGAAATAAAGTGAAATTTAGGGAGAAATGTTGCTTCAAAACACATTTTTTGTTCTCTCACATCTTTTGATCATTGTGAAAAACTTTTTATTTTGAGCCCAAATGAAATTTATACCATTATGATAGTAAAGCTGAGAATCTATACTTTCTCAAAATGTCATTCATAATATGGGGCACCTTTTAATCGGGTCAAGAACACACTTTGAAGCACCAAGGTACAGGACGAGATTTCTTGATTTTCTGAAAAGCTCCAAATCCAGTCTTCTGATTGGCTGAATAAGGCCACAAACAAGCCAGCGCGGTTGTTTTGAACAGAATACCACATGGGGAGAGTGACCTTCGAGTGACCCAGGGGGCAAACAGCTGTGGAATGTTGAGATTCCTTGGTGGGTGGCAGTCTATCTGGCCAATCACAGAGAGTATTCTTGGTTTTAGGCAGATAATTCGCACTTGGCTTAGGAAAAGTGTGTTCTTGACCCGATTAAAGTGTGTCCTTCATTATAAATGGTATTTTCATGAAGCATGCATAGATCTTCAGCTTTGATATGATGTAAATATCATTTGGGCTCAAAAGAAAAAGACTTGCAAAATAACCATTTTTTCAAAGGTGAAAATATTATTTTTTTATCATATTTGAAACCTGAAATTTCACCAACTTTCCACATTTTTTCATTAAAATGAAATACAGAACATAAAAGTTTGGTTCTTATCCTTTACTTTGATACTATAAAACGTCTGATTTGATGCAGATTTAGAGCAACTAGAGCCTGAACAAAAGAGATGTTTCGAAATGATCTTCCTCATTATGTATTCAGACACCGCTAAGGTCATGCATATGACTTTGATAAACATGATGAAAGGAGCCACTTTTTGTTGACCTGCCGACTGACTGTAGGCGATTTGTTCCGAGCAGGCGATTGGTTCCACAGGATCCAATCGACTGAATGTCTACCCGCCGATTGGATCCGCTTTGGTCGAGTCGATGCGAGCGTCATAGGCGATTGGTTCCGGCCAGGAGATTCGTTCCTTGGAACCAATCGACGAGATATTTAGCCGCTCATGCGATCCGAATCTCTATTGTTGTGCTCAAGCATCATGTCATGGTAACACCCCTAAAGAAAAATGTACTCTTCTGGTCGCCTTTTGTAACCAATCAAAGTCCTCCAAATCAGCCATGCACACCAACAGAACGGACACTGTTGCCTATTTGAGAATATAGAAAAATGTACTTTTCGCGAATTTTGTCATTTTGACAGTTAAGGTGCAACAGTTAAATACAACAATATATGCAGAACAGAGTATGTTTACCCTTTAATACATGAAACACATAGCATACTGGATATCATACATGTGACCTGTATTGTGAACTATTCAACTCTTTTAGATGCTTCCAAATAGGATCCCTACGTGAAAGGGGCAAAGATAGCATCCCCCAGGTTTTAGTGACCAAAAAAAAAAAAAAAAAAAAAAAAAAAATCTCTGCTGGAAATAGAGAGTGAAACAAGATAAGCACATTTATAGCTCTTATTATCTGTAAAGCTTTGTCTTTCAAAATTATGTGGGCCAATAATAACTACATCAAGTACGTATTGCATTTTTAGTGTAAAATACATGCCATGATCCCCCATCAGCACTGGGGCACACAAAAAAGGTTTTTTCGGGTTAATGAAAAATGTTAGCTACACCCCCAAAATGCGATAACCCCCGTTTTTTTTTTGTTGGTTTTTTTGTTTTTGTTTTTTTTTTGTTGCTTGTCAGAGAATTTTGGAGGAAAAGTAGACCCCCAAAATGTGCTAACCTTTTTTTTTTTTTTTTTTTTGCTTGTCAGAAAATTTTCGGAGATTCCCCCCGCCCCCTCCCGTTACAAAATCCTGGATACGCCACTGCCCATCAGGCCATTTCAGATGAACTTAAGATATGAAAAAGCATATATACACTGTATACATCACTGGCGTACTGGTGGGGGGCTTGGGGCAGTATAGCCCCCCCCCCCCCCCTCAAGAAAAAAAGAAAAAGAAAAAGAAAAGAAACAGAAAAGAAAAAGAAATGAAAAAAGGGAAAAAATGAAGTATGCAGGTAAACAATACTGCCCCAATGGAAAACTATAATGTCGGAACGTATCGGCCAAAAGTGATATCAGTCGCTTGAGTCCACTGGAACGAATCGACTAGTCGCTTGGTTCCGGCCGGGGAACGAATCGACTAGTCGTTTCGTTCCGCCGGAACCCGGAACAGATCGGCCATGCCACCGGCCTGAGACTGGGGTTTTCTATCAGCCACACTGTTGCAGTATAATTCTAGCTACGGGCCCGTTGACCTAGGCCTATACAGGCCGTGCAGTAACTAGATTCTAGGTGTAGACATTGCATGAGGGCATGAGGGGACCTAAGCTGAAGGAGCTGAGCCAGCGAGCGAGGGTCTGCTAGGAGGGTGTGCCCTCTCCCAGGATAGCGGAAATCTTTGCATTATTCTATCTGAAAATCAAATTTTAGTTACAATTAAAGACCCTCGATCCCTGCTGAGCCTTGATCATCGCTTTTTTGTTGTTGTTGCATACGACAGTTAAGCGTGGAACATATGTGATAAAGTGTATCATTTATGATTCAGATTGTGCAAAATTGATAAAATAAAACAGTTTTCATTTTGCGACTAGTCTATGTTCTAAAAAAAAATATATATATATATTCCTATGGGGTATAGCTACCTTCTTGGCCGATAGTCGTCTATGCGGCTTGGTTTACAGTTTGGTTTTAAAGGGCCAGTGTAATGAGAACTCACGGGGAAATGAAATTGTGCGGAATTTGCAAAAGGCTCGTTTACTTGTACACATAGCACGCCCGTTGTGCGAGGCCGTCGGACTAATGCCATAAATGATCGGACGGCACGAAGTTGACCGAACTGGAGCTAGGCGAATACTTCGGGTTTAACGAGTCCCAGTCCCTTAGTCTTGTAACTGGTCGTAACCTCGTTCACCCAAACAAGTTTAGTGTAATGCTGAAATATTTCCAAATACAAAACACGGTTTACTTCTGGTTGATTAGTCTAGCCATCGCTTCTGCACTGCCCTGCCGCGACGCGTTGTCGCCACGATTACGTAACTACCCCCATGCAGGCTCTACCAGAGAGCTGGCTCTGTAATTACTTTTCCACATGTTTGATTACTTTCCCATCGCGCGAAATTTAAAACACAAGCCAGTCTTCACCGAACTATCTCAGAGGTGATCCAATATGAATCACATGTTTTAGCACGTGTGATGGAAGTCCTTGTATCGAAAGTGACACGAAGCTCCGAGTATATTTTCCTCTCTCATCGGAAATCGCCCATGCAGGCCCACCAAAGTATCCCTTTAAAGAGATTTGGTATTATAACTTTGTACTGAGAGGCTTGATAAAATCTGAGCTGCCTGGCCTTACAACGGATGCTATCAATGTATGTAATATGGTGTAAAAATGAAGCCTAGGGGAAAAAAAACACTTCAAAATCATCATAATGCTTCACAAAAGTAAACATATCGTCGCCCGCATCACGAACCGTCCTCTCTGCGCGTTTCGAGGCGAAACTCAGTTTTGCAGAAAACGCGTTTAAAGGAAAGGACTTTTTGAAACGGAGATTTCTGCATCTTAAAGCAGATGATATTGAAAATAAATGGGAATGCCTGAAAGCATAGGTTTTAAAGTTTTATACAGTATGTATCGCATTTTTGGGGATGGGGTATTTTAGCTACAATCGGTTTGTAAACAGAGAGGACGGTTCGTGGAAAAGATGAAATGCGCGAACGCGCTTCGCTATTTCACCACGAACCGTCCGGTCTCCTTGCGCGCAACCCGACAGTGTACAAATTGAATGAAAGCGGAAGAAACTCTTTTGGGAAATCGTGATTTACAGACATCGATGTTCTAATTCGAGTTTTCTAAAAGTTTTTGGAGATGATAAATATAACCAATGTGATTAGAGTATTCCATGTCATATTTGTTCTCACTCAGCATCGATTCTTCCATTTCCATTGAATAGTTTTGTTTCTAATGACTTATAAACAAAGAGGACGGTTCGTGGAAAAGATGAAATGTGCGATCGCGCTTCGCTATTTCACCACGAACCGTCCGGTCTCCTTGCGCGCAACCCGACAGTGTACAAATTGAATGGAAGCGGAAAAAACTCTTTTGGGAAATTGTGATTTACAGACATGGATGTTCTAATTCGAGTTTTCAAACAGCTTTGGGGGGGATGATGAATATAACCAATGTGATTAGAGTATTCCATGATACATGTGTTCTCACTCAGCATCAATTCTTCCATATTCGTGAAGTACTTTTGTCTCTATACTGACTTACAAATGTCGTGGGTTGGAAAGAGAGGGGTTAGCACTCCAAGAAAAACACCATTCAGCCTGATGTATAGTTTGTTCTTTTATTCATCATTATTTGAGCAAAGATGAACAAAGTTAAGCCCTGCAAAAGTAGAAATGCAGAAATCAATTAACATCAAAGAATCATAAAATCATGAAAAGATTTCAATTAAATTCCACAAAGTATCCCACTGAAAATCGAAAGATATGTCTTCCTCTATCGAATCATCGTATGGCATCGTTCAAAACCTCAATTAGAATCATTGACATCATATTCATTTAACATCAAAAATCTGTTCCTCCATCCTACAGATTATAATGAAATAGATATCAAGCTCGTGAGAACAACATCACTAACTCCTAGCGACAGCAAACACTTCAATTTTGCTTTCTCATTCTAATCATTAATCATCATAACATCATAGCCTCATCAATCATATTCATTACATGGTTTGAATGTGATAAAAATAATTAAAGCCTAATAAATTTAAATAAATTGAATGAGTTAAATGAATCACAAATTAAATCAAGAATTACCAACATTCCAATCTGAAATAAATCTATACAATCAAATATGCAATCATGCATGAAACGATTCATTATGTTACTTATTAAGTACTTGTTCATGATTTAATTATAGACTTTAATTATTAATATATCATGAGGAGGAATTGAATGTCCAATTTATCTTCCTCCTTAAAATCTATTCACCTATGAAAGTGAAATTCACTAATTCCCTTTTCAATGAATTTCTCTGCAATCAACTAAAACAAAGACTAGATATAACATACTATAAGCCCTATAATCATGTTCCACTGATAGGATTAAAATTCTTGAATATGTATTAATACCAATAATTTTCGTGCATAAATCAAAAAGAAGCTCAGTTAGCTTTTCTCTCTAACCTAAACATGAATCTAATAATTCCAATTTACACATTAACAATTTTGTATAACCATTTAGCATAACTTTCCTTGCAATGTTTACCTTTAAAAATATGTACTACAAAAGGGTATACATCATACAAAAAATATGTAGGTCTACTACAGGACGCTTACCCAAGATCAACAAAAAGGAAGGGGCACCAGAATCACTGATTACTGGAAAGACACCGCCAGGACATCGGAAATTCTCAATCTAAAAGAATCAAATAACCAATTACATATACTAACTTTGTAACCCTGATATTGTCATTATTATATCAACAAAATTAAGTTAGTCAACCTATAATTGGTCTATAATCCCCCAAAAGTCACTCCATTAGGATACATGCTGCTACATAGCATTCCTATCTCAAATGCATATAGTATTCACATTGCATAATTTGTGAAGGCTCTGATTTAAATCCAGTTTAAACTGTAATTAAAACTCATGCTACTAATATTCATACAAAAATTTCATGTAACATGTAATCCTAATGAAATTCTCATAACCTTAAAATTCAACGTATCACCATGCACGTACATGGGCGCCGCCATCTTGGAACGACTACACACATGTACCTAAATTAACACCCAAAACATGCAAGCCTAAAATTATGTTTTAGAACTTCTTCGATTTAATTCAAACATTACTTTACATTCTGCACCTGAAAGTTTGTCTTAATGGCACACTGAGCAAAATATACTTATGCAACATGCAAATTGTCAAATTGTAAAAGACTTCCTGCTCGGTAAGACACTGAATTCGGAGTGCATTAATTTTGAACATACATTTGTGTACAAGCCGAAAATAGCAAAGTGCTTCCAAGTTCCAAATTACATGACAAAATTCTATATCACAAAAAAAAGAAACTAGACACATACCTAAAGTTTTCTGCTGACAAATCCCCCAACTCAAAATAGCTAAGAGCAGCATTACAAGTTGCGAAGCATGGAGTCGCAGCACACAGAGTTAGAGCAGAGGTTCGGAGTGTAGACGGGATGACAAGTGAAAAATTCTCCCTCAATGCAACATACACGTACAGTACAGTACATCGCGTCAACCCAACTACACCCAAAATGAGTACGATTACTCCGCATCGCATAAGCAATTTATAGAAAGTATTAAATTTCTTCCGAGATCAAATAAATGCCTAAAACAGGTGTTACATTTCATGTCTCCACTAAAGAATAGAACTACTTTTTAAATCGTAGGAACATCGTGTTCTACCAAACGTTATTTGACCCCAATCCTAACATATCATCCATACCAAAACTCACTATGAAAATAAAAAGAAAAGAGTGTTTAAACCCATTAGTAGAGCAACACTCACAGGTGATAAGCATAACTTTACACCAACGCAATGCTCACTTTCCTATCATTACGTAATGTATCTGGCAAGCCGCCAAAGACATGGGATTCTCTACATTACACCGAGTGACTAACTAAATGTGTAAAAGTCAGAGACAACCTTAATTCAGACACAGCTTCCGTGCTTTGAAATTCACCTGGTCTCTAAATAATTGCCTACCAAAAAATCAATTCCCGACACAAACAGAGAGGACGGTTCGTGGAAAAGATGATATGCGCAAACATGTTGAGTTATTTCACCACGAACCGTCCGCTCCATAGAGTTATATACGTAACTCTATGGTCCGCTCTCATTTGCGCCCCATCAGAACGCGTACAAATTCAAAGGAATTGCTAGTTGAAGGTATCTCTCTGGTTAACTGTTAGTTTTAAAGTTGTTTGAATACCATTATTGGGTGTTTTTTTACCGGTTTTTTTTTACTAAATGAATGTAACCAATATGAATTTATTTGCATTAAATATACGATTTTTAATCATCCAGAAAATTTTTATTTGGTTTTAATTGGCCTAATACTATAATATTACAGAGAAGGCATTTCGAGTATGTTAATAAGAGATAAATTGCACAGCCGCATTTTGCTGATTAAACTGATCTCCCTTGATTTTCAACAAAATGAATGTCAAACCCAAAATAATTTCGGGACATATGGACCCTTTTTATTAGTCCTATTATTTAAGTATTTATTTATGTTATGCTTGTTATTTTTACTACTATTATTATTATTGTTATTATTATCATTAATTATTATTATTTTATTATTTATCTATTTTCATTTTTGCTAACACCCTACTCCTTGTTGACCTATAGGCCTATAGCGCTCAAAAATTCTATTCTGTACCCATATTACTACTACTAGGCCTATTATTAATATTAACATTTACTATTATTATTTCATTATTTTTTTTAATTTTTATGTTTGCTTACTACTCCCTACTCCTTGTTTACCTATAGTGCTCGAGAATTCTATTCTGTGCCCTTATGCACGCACGTTTAAAGATTTGTTTTTAGGGGGATATTTCAGAAAGGGCATGTCTGATGGAAATAGTTTGCTCTAGAATTACTCAATCATTCTTAACAGGCATTTGGCTCTTCTCCATCTTGCTAAAGAATCACAAATATATGTGTTTTCAAATATTCAAAACTACGTAAAAAGTATCCCCCCCCCCCTCCCTCAATGTTATATTAATATGAAAATTTCTTAGATGTTTGACTATTTCTTTTTAATAACTAAAAATTCCGACCTTGATTCCTCACCCATTTTTCTCATTATGACAAAGGCCTTTTCTAATTATTTAATTTCTCCGTGTGAGAACCTTTTCTTGAGACCATCTTCCTTCACTCATACCTTTGTTAATGGGAATTTGCTTTGCTTAACAACATCAGTTTTCAGTCATTCTCAATTCATGCTTGTTATTAGGGCCCGCATATTATGATCAAACAAATCCACTTTTCTTCATATCATCATATTTTTTTTTGGTTTTGTTTCAGCAATATATGAAATTCCTTTCGATATTTTTTTAATGATTATTTTATATTTTTTTAAAGTGAAAAACAGTATTTCTGACATGGCAACAAAGGCACATAAGCTCGGCAGAATACTTCACTAGACTTACATCGTTGCATTGAGCAAATCAAATTTCATTTCATTTTTGTAAAGTATTTAAATTCATAATTTCTTTTCCAATTCAAAATATTAATCATACAAAGGAAACACAGAGATCTAAGTGTTATTTCAAACCTCCAGTCCACAATCATAAGAAGTTAAGCGATAGGAACACTGTTACCTTAATGTTTGTAGGAGACATTATTCTAGGAAGGCAGTGGAATAAATTTGAATTATTTATTGTTGAAATGAATGAACACATGAAAACGGGTTTTGCTTTCTCATTACACTCAATCTATTTTGAATAAACAAGCTTACCGGTATCACATCTTATATAGAACATAACAGAAATTCCAACAGATCCTTCACCACGTGCTAATGTACGGAGCGCGCGTGTATAGCCTATGCGCGCATTCAAGAGAGGACGCTTCGTGGTGCAGATAAATCTCATTTACTGATGAGAGGACGCTTTGCAGTGTTGTCATTATTACGTAACCACGCATTTTCAGATTCTGAAACTTGCACAGATGCAAGATAACCATGAGTACATATGAAAAATGCAAAAAACTCAAAAATGAAAAAGATCACAAATTTGGCTAAAGAGGACGGTTCGTGATGAAGGCGACGATATGCAAGTGACCGGAAATGCCAGACTCCATAGACTCAGTATAGACTAAAGCGTATGGCCATACGCTTTCGTAAATGGGAGTATTCAGTCATAGATATCTTAATAATAGCATTATATATTTGAAAACCTTTCTATATGCCTGGCTATTTATTCATCCTTCTGAACATCATTATACAAGACAGATATCAAAATTCAACAATTTATCAAGCCTCCACAAAGTTACCGAATCCCTTTAAATTCCCTCGGATTTAAACCCTAAAATTTAAATCCAACAAAGCGCCCCTTGTCCTTGAGCACACCCCTATAGTCCGAGCCAATTTCAATTCAATTCAATTTCAATTTATTTGGCATCATATAAAATATCAGCAAGTGCAAATCATAAGTGCATGGTATACAGCTATGCCAGGACCCCTAAGAAGGCTTCTGCTTGTAAATTATATGGGCTTTGGAGATAAAGATTCAGAAATAGACATCAATATTATTGCAGAAATAAAGACAACCACACAGATTAAGATCACTACAGAAATAAAGCAACTTTAGAAATAAAGATAACACATGAATAAAGACAACTTCAGAATTAAAGATAACTGCAGAAATAAGGACAACCACAGAATTAAAGAAAACTTTGAAGATAAAGAGAAGTGCAGACATAAGGACAAACACAGAATTAAGGAAAGTTTTGGAGATGAAGATAACTGCAGAAATTAGGACAACCACAAAATTAAAGAAAGCTTGCATTCATGGGAGATACAGATAACTGCAGAAAAAAGGACAACCACAGAAGTGAAAAGAAAGCTTCGGAAATGAAGACAACCACGGAATTAAAGATAACTACAAAAATTAGGACAACCATAGAATTAAAGAAAGCTTCGCGGATAAAGAAAACCACTGAATTAAAGATAAAAGTCAAATACAATATCAAATTACAAAGAAATACTTATAGAAGTACGAAACAAATCGTAATTTTGTTTAATACCTGCATGGTTTCACCTCACACACACACATATATAATTATATATATATATATATATATATATATATATAATTATATATATATATATATATATAATTATATATATATATATATATATATATATATATATATATATATATATATATATATATATATATATATATATATATAAATTGTAAGGATTTGGCTAAAACACAACATGACGGGCCGTCTTGGTTGGATAAATTATATAAATGAAATGAGCCAAGACTCAGTTCCCTCGGTGAATCATTTCTGATTCTAAGACCCCGTTCTCACTCACTTTTGAAAGTAAGACCCCGTTCTCACTCACTTTGAAAGTGGACTTTTGGAGCGGTCTATCTAAGACCCGTTCCTCAGGAACGGTTCTTAGGTGAGTGTGAACGGTCAAAGTGGTCCAGGAAGTGGTCTTCTGGACCGCTCCAGAAGACCACCTCGGGGAGGTGGTCTTGAGGAACGGGTCTTATTAAGAGCGGTATGGACCGCTCTAAACGTGCAATGTGAACGAAAGCGTACTTCAACCGGAAGTGAGCCAGTGACGTTCCGCGCACAAAATAAAGCAAAAGCAATCGATCGGGCAGCCGGCAGGCACGCTACGGTACATCAGTTTGTATTCCGCGCGAAAAATTTGACCCGCTGAACTGAGCTGCCATAGCAACAAGGCCACTTTGAATCGTGGAGCGGTTTGAGCGAGAAAAACTGCTCGGAGTGTGAACGCTAGCAAACCGTTCCTCAAGACCCGTTCCTCTGGAGCGGTCTAACTAAGACCACTTTCAAAAGTGAGTGAGAACGGATGCTATCAATGTATGTAATATGGTGTAAAAATGAAGCCTAGGGAAAAAAAAACACTTCAAAATCATCATAATGCTTCACAAAAGTAAACATATGCAAGTGACCGGAAATGCCAGACTCCATAGACTCAGTATAGACTAAAGCGTATGGCCATACGCTTTCGTAAATGGGAGTATTCAGTCATAGATATCTTAATAATAGCATTATATATTTGAAAACCTTTCTATATGCCTGGCTATTTATTCATCCTTCTGAACATCATTATACAAGACAGATATCAAAATTCAACAATTTATCAAGCCTCCACAAAGTTACCGAATCCCTTTAAATTCCCTCGGATTTAAACCCTAAAATTTAAATCCAACAAAGCGCCCCTTGTCCTTGAGCACACCCCTATAGTCCGAGCCAATTTCAATTCAATTCAATTTCAATTTATTTGGCATCATATAAAATATCAGCAAGTGCAAATCATAAGTGCATGGTATACAGCTATGCCAGGACCCCTAAGAAGGCTTCTGCTTGTAAATTATATGGGCTTTGGAGATAAAGATTCAGAAATAGACATCAATATTATTGCAGAAATAAAGACAACCACACAGATTAAGATCACTACAGAAATAAAGCAACTTTAGAAATAAAGATAACACATGAATAAAGACAACTTCAGAATTAAAGATAACTGCAGAAATAAGGACAACCACAGAATTAAAGAAAACTTTGAAGATAAAGAGAAGTGCAGACATAAGGACAAACACAGAATTAAGGAAAGTTTTGGAGATGAAGATAACTGCAGAAATTAGGACAACCACAAAATTAAAGAAAGCTTGCATTCATGGGAGATACAGATAACTGCAGAAAAAAGGACAACCACAGAAGTGAAAAGAAAGCTTCGGAAATGAAGACAACCACGGAATTAAAGATAACTACAAAAATTAGGACAACCATAGAATTAAAGAAAGCTTCGCGGATAAAGAAAACCACTGAATTAAAGATAAAAGTCAAATACAATATCAAATTACAAAGAAATACTTATAGAAGTACGAAACAAATCGTAATTTTGTTTAATACCTGCATGGTTTCACCTCACACACACACATATATAATTATATATATATATATATATATATATATATATAATTATATATATATATATATATAATTATATATATATATATATATATATATATATATATATATATATATATATATATATATATATATATATATATATATAAATTGTAAGGATTTGGCTAAAACACAACATGACGGGCCGTCTTGGTTGGATAAATTATATAAATGAACTGGGCGTTGTGGCGTGCGCCTGTAATCCAGCTAACAGTGGAAGTTATAAACTGATTCAGCGGACCCAGGTTCGAAACTGAGTCACGTCTTTCGGATGGTGACGTTAAAGGTCGGTCCCCAGACGTAAATAATCATATCTGATTGATACACGTCTGTAAAAACTCAATTACACACACATATGGGCGTTGTGGCGTGCGCCTGTAATCCAGCTAACAGTGGAAGTTATAAACTGATTCAGGGGACCCAGGTTCGAGACTGAGTCACGTCTTTCGGATGATGACGTTAAAGGTCGGTCCCAGACGTAAATAATCTTATCTGATTGATACACGTCTGTAAAAACCCAATTACACACACACACACACACACACTGGTCGTGTCATGGCCTATGGTAGTCTTACAGCGCAGACTCTCTTGTACGACTGACCAGGGTTTGTGCCTGCAAACTAACCCAACCCCCCTAAAATGAAATCCTGGCTACGCTATACGCGGTTGGATCCTTCACGTTCAGTGGACCCCCTATATTGAAAAATCCTGGCCACGCCAGTGGGAAGGAGTGAGATTGAGAAAGAGAAGAAGTCTACTCAGTCATGGATGACATCTTTTCAAACGTATGATAGCCCTATAGCCCATGATCTCCATGATATCATAGTGTTTCAACCAAAAAAAAAGAGTCGTAAAAGTTCACCACTTGTATTCCATGAAACAAACAAAAAACAAAATTACAGAACTGCTCCGATCACTGCAGGTGCCTTTTACGAGTGAAGCCCTTATTCGGTACTTGGTACTTGATATTTGATCCTTTAAAATATTCCTCTTGGAATTTTAACTGGTAACATAATTTTATCGTGGAATTTTAACTGGTAATTTTATCGTGGAATTTTAACTGGTAATATAATTTTATAGTGGAATTTTAACATGGATGTGGTACCGGTAGTGCACTATCATCAACTTATATATGTTTTTGCTCTAAAAATTGTTTGCTCTGAATTTTTGCTCTAAATTTATCTAACCGAGTAAATAAGAAATAAGTGAAAGTCACCACGCATCATCATTTTTTCCGGTATGAATAAATTCCGAGGGATGCCCAATTCAAACATCAAGCTGGGGAATTTCCGTGACGTCAGATTTACAGCTGAGGTCATCACCGTAGAGAATTTTGAGGAGCTTTGTCAATGTGTTTTTGTTTAATATAAAAGAAATATATTTTAACTAATTTTTAAAAATAAAAATGCTAATTTATTAATCACAATATTTTTACTGTTTTATAAAGAAAATTATTTTTTATAAGAACAAATTTTATGTCTATATAAACAAACTCCTAAATTGGCATTCGTCGGCGCGCCGGAGATTGTATACAAAATTTATCAGATACGCTGCTAATGATGCATGCAAACAATGATTGCAATATATTACTGAGCTGAGCGCTAGTATAGTATCGCTAGCGTTTAATTATAGATCCTGACTCGACTAGATCAACTCGATGTGGAAATCTACTGGCCTATGAGGCTGTGTGACTTGTTGACAAAGTTGCGTTTGGTCGTAGATTTTAGATATAACCGATTAATTTAGTTAATACGATTAAAATCGTATTAATTTTGAGGAAGGGTATTTTAATAGAGGAAACCAGTGTCAGTGTGGACGCAAAAATAAAGCTTGAGCTGTGTCCTTCGACGTATAAACTATACACTATAAACAAGTTGTCTACCAGTGGCAGCAATACAGTACCGGTACGGTAGGCGGTACCACCACGATATCCTACCCACGTCTTGAGGCCAGCTCCCGCCAGTGTAACGGCCGAGTTAGTTGTCAGGAAGGCGATCGAGAAGATTCATTTGGCCACAATGGTGCGCTTGACTGTGCGTTTATTCGCTATGGCGAAAAAGAATATGCAGGCTCAGATGGAATACTATTCGAAGTTTTCTCCATCCCCTCTTTCTATTAAGCAGTTCATGGATTTTGGTAAGTACATTTATAGACTATAGATCTAGTCAAGGATTGTAATTCCGAACAGATTGTATTAGTAGTACCGAACGTGTACAGTTAAGCGCCTAAAATGGGTTTTCATACGCTTGGGATTACGCGTATGAAAACCACACTATTGAAACAAAGGTGTGTCTTTTTCCCATAGGTTTCACACATTCGGAAATACAGTACCTTTTTCAAGGGACCAAAACGCCGCGTCGTTGGGAAGGGGTTCACTCGGAATGGAATATCGTATTAAATCTAAGTTTTCTTTTTAAAATTCCATCAACTTCTTTTTCTGTAGGACTTTGAGCATTCATTATGTAAGTTTGACAGATATTCGTTTGATATTTAATTTTCTATCGTTGATTTTCTGAAAAGTGTTCGGACACTGGATCAACCACCATAACTGCAACTTGCAAGTATAGTCAAGGATTGTAATTCCGAACAGATTGTATTACCGAACGTGTACAGTTAAGCGCCTAAAATGGGTTTTCATACGCGTAATCCCACGCGTATGATAACCACACTATTGAAACAAAGGTTGTGTCTTTTTCCCATAGGTTTCACACGTTCGGAAATACAGTACCTTTTTCAAGGGACCAAAACGCCGCGTCGTTGGGAAGGGGTTCACTCGGAAGGGAATATCGTATTTATAATTCCACGTTGTCTTTTTAAAATTCCATCAACTTCTTTTTCTGTAGGACTTTGAGCATTCATTATGTAAGTTTGACAGATATTCGTTTGATATTTAATTTGCTATCGTTGATTTTCTGAAAAGTGTTCGGACACTGGATCAACCACCATACAACATCTCTCTTTGAACTTAATGAAGTTTGATTTTGTATAACCAGACGTGTGTCCGGACAGGTCATTTTTAAACAAGTCAGTAATTAAATTAAACAATTTTTCATGCAAATTGTCTCAAATCTTTCACAGGATAGATTGAAAATGATGTGAATTGTTAATATTCACTGATTTTAGTGTTACCTGATACATATTTTTCGGAAAAATCCGATGACGACATGTCCAAGGGCAAAATTGACAGGCTAATTTTTACTTACTTTATACTTACTTACCGGATCAGACTTACCGAACACTTAACAAAAACCATACCTGAGATGGGATGGAGTGCTCAGTAAAGAGGGACAAATAAGCTTAGCTTCAATTCCAGTCTCTATACCCAAATACCCAAGTAAGTATGTAGACAGAAAAATCCATCAGCATGATCAATTTGGAATTTTATAACATTTTTTTTTACTTTTGAGGCTCTCCTCCAACTCCAAGACATGTATGGTGGTGGATCCAGTGTCCGAACACTTTTCAGAAAATCAACAATAGCAAATTAAATATCAAACGAATATCTGTCAAACTTACATAATGAATGCTCAAAGTCCTACAGAAAAAGAAGTTGATGGAATTTTAAAAAGACAATGTAGATTTTATACGATATATTCCCTTCCGAGTGAACCCCTTCCCAACGACGCGGCATTTTGGTCCCTTGAAAAAGGTACTGTATTTCCGAACGTGTGAAACCTATGGGAAAAAGACACAACCTTTGCTTCAATAGTGTGGTTTTCATACGCGTAATCCCACGCGTATGAAAACCCATTTTAGGCGCTTAACTGTACACGTACGGTAATACAATCTGTTCGGAATTACAATCCTTGACTATACATGTAGGAGAGGCACTTATACATCATGTACATGCACAAGCTTATCTGAAGATAACCTTGTACTCCACAATAGCTTTTCCGGATGAATAGGCTTCAATAGGTTTTGTGTGTAGTATTAGCAGGCTATGATCCATTCTAGATCATTCATACATGAGAGGAAAATAATTATTTAAAATTTCACTTTCAACTCTGAAACCTCATATTTGTAGCATAGTAAGAGTTGAGTCCCTGAATCAGGTAATCTGGCAAATTTAAGAAAATTAAACAATTTTGTTGTCTGTTGTTGACTACTGCAACAGTGAATGTGTGACACAGTCCCACATAGGCAAGGGAGAGGGATTCCGCGAAGCCAGACGTAGCCTCAGCAGAGCATATCCCCCAACAAACTAGACTGATTTATAATTATGAAGTTGCAAGTAACTAAGACCGAGAAATCAGTGTGTTTCCATTGCAGTCCGACCTCACTTATCCGAACTTCATTTATCCAGCCATCTCTATCAACCGGCCCTGTCTTCCGGCCAGTTCGTCATGCAATTCACCCGAAAGCCTTGGAAACAGGAACACACATGGGCAATTTTCTGTTTAATTTTATTTCATTTCACTGCAAATAAAAAGATCATTTGCAATCATCAACTACACCAACTTCACCAAGAAAACATAAATTTTACAGCCAATAGACTGCCCTACCCTATTCATTTGCATAGAAGATGTACATGTCTCTCATATCCGGCCATTTCACTTATCCGGATGGGTGCCGGTCCCAATGCGGCCGGATAAACGAGGTCAGACTGTATTTTGTTTGATAGGGGATATGCTCCACTGAGACTACGTCTGGCTTCGCGGAATCCCTCACAATCATAATAATACATGTACATCATAGTAATAGTACATGTCTTGGAGGAGAGCCTCAAAAGTAAAAAAAAATATATTATAAAACTCTTCCAAACAGACAGATTTTTCTGTCTAACTTTAGTGTAAGTTGAAAGTTGACAAATGACATGAGAAGTTGAAAATGAGATTGAGTCTTTGAAGTTTGACTTTGAGAGAGAATCAAATCACATCTTATTTTTTAGATCTAAAATTAAATGTTTAAACTGTAAAGGTGAAAATTCTTTCTAAGACTAGCAATTCTAGTCTTAGAAAGAATAGAGTTCCTAGATCTAATTCCAAATCATATTAGCTACTGGGCTTTGGGCTAGGGTCTCATATTAATTAAGTAAGACTCTAGATCTAACTTACTAGATCTAGATCTAGATCTACTTAAACTTTCATATTTTAATATAGGTCAAAACAAATTGTTTTACTTGTCCATTCCATTTAACAGATGTTTAATCTGGACAATGAAATTGGTCTATGTTGTTTGGGATAGACCATCTGCTAAGCCTAATGCTACAATGTACATGTACATGTATGTCTTGCTCCAGTGCCTGTGAATATGAATCCTAATCCTATGTAAGTGTGTTGGAGGGAGCAACAAGAATTTAAATACGTTTCAAAAATTCATAATTTTCTTATTTCTTGTCTGATTTTGTTCAAACTTTAATTGGTCTGTTTCTTTGGTTTTTTGCTTCTTTTAAAGGGCAATCCAACCTTGGTAATGAGATGATTTGTATGAAAGCAGAAAAAGCAGAAAAACAGGATGGTGAAAGTTTGAAAGAAATCGGACAAGGAATAAGAAAGTTATGGATATTTGAAAAATGAGATTACTACATCTATGCGAATCTCAAATTGGCAATTCGGTGATTTGATTTTGACATTTTGTGGATAACTCTCCCATTTTTCATACACAAAAATATCATTAATTTGCAGTTTTCTTTGAGGTGCTTTTACCGTCGGGGCAGTACTCAAAATATATTGGAGATAGCATATTGTTATAAGTCCTCATGAGGGAAAGAGATCCTATTGAGTAATACATTTTGAAAAAAGTGACATTTTAGTCATTTTGTGTGTTGGAGCGAATGGGGGAGTTGCAGTGTAAAAATTAAAATTTCTTTCGAGAGGGCTACTTCGAAGTCCACCTATTGTGTTCAGAGATTTTAATACACTTCGACCCATGGGCAGAAATATTTGATGGTGGCTCTTTTTTCATTTACGGTGGCTTTTTCAAGAGTTTTGGGGGCTAATCGCCCTTAGCCCCTGCTTATTTTTTTCACTGGGGAGTTGTCTACAGCTACATCACAGTGGCATTACCTCTTCGGCCAATTTGAAATTCCCAGATGTATAGTGATTACAACTTTCAAAAATTCATAACTTTTTTATTGCTTGTCCGATTTCGTTCAAACTTTCACCAATCTGCTTCTCTGATTTTTCCTCTTTCTTTCAAAGCAACTTGCTATTAAGGTTGGATTTCCCTTTAAAACCAAATTGAAGGTGGACTTCCTTTTAGGAAATTTAGGTTGGACAGTGCATTGTCTGCATCTGTGTGACATAAAATTTTCAAAGTCTGTCATTTATGTTTTTTTTAATGGTCATTCGTTGTTTTTCAAAATTTCAAGAAAGTTGACTTTTTCCACATTTACAGTACCCTGTATGCATGGGAATTTAAAGGAGACAAAGTACTGTACCCATGCTTCCAGTTCTTTTTATAAGTCAGTTAATTTATGATAATAAATGTACAATTTCATTCTGTTGTACATTTGTTTAGTTGACACTGACAGCAATTGACAAGATTTTCTTTTGCATTTTTATTATTTCGGTTTTTCTTAACATTATTCAAGGAGAAATATCTGTGTTAAATTTTGGGAGGGTACATGTATGTAATAACCCAACTGATCATTTTATTTTTATCAGAGTACATTTGCCCCGGGGGGGTCTGTCCTCATTGCAAGGGGGGTATCAGGCGCGACCAAAAAATCACGTAAAAAGGGTTGTTTTTCAAGATCGGGCACGTTACGTACGTAACATGAATAGGGTCTCAAAATCACCAAAAATCAAGAAAAAGGGTATCTTTTTCAAAGTGATGATTTACGCATTTAGGGTCATAAAAAATCAACTTACGTACTTAGGGTCATTCAACACTAAAACAAGTTAAAATCACCATTTTTAGCTGAAGCTGACGTCATAGCCTCTTTTGCATAAATCAACATAAACTGGATCATTATTCGTGGGCTAACTCGGCACTAGGGCGAACTCGGCCTTGGGGGGAAATCGCGCACAGAGTTGAATTGATCGCAAAGTACTTGTGTTGAGACGGTGTTAGCGTGGACTTAACTCTTGAAACACAGTCGCCTCACAGTGCCGAATTCGCCCTAGTGCCGAGTTAGCCCGATCCCCAGGCCATACGTCAAACAAACAACAACAACAACAAAAAAAACAACAAAAAAAAACATCGGGCCCTTAAGAACTGTCTTTTTTGAGTAATTATTAAATGGATGTTGATTGATGTGAAGTCCCGGTGTGAAGGGAAGTTTCATGAATGTTCCGTAATCATGATTAGAATTTCCGGGTTAGAATTTACAAATTATTTAGACTGCCTGATCAAGGGCCTCATGCAAGGAAAGTAAAATGGTTTTACTTGCTTAGGGTATAAAAAATTGTTGTTATTTGCTTAGGGGTAGGAAAAACTGCTTATTACTTGCTTAGGGGTTTACAAAAAAATGATTACTTACTTAGGGTAGCAAATTACACGTAATGATACTTATTTAGGGTGTATTTTTTGCATCATGTTAATACTTGTTTAGGGTGCTTTGGCGAGTCTCTGGTCACGCCTGATACCCCCCTTGCAATGAGGACAGACCCCCCCCCCCCCCCCCCCCCCCCGGGACATTTGCACATTTGCACATTGACATTGACTGTTTTACTTTACTTTTTTTTTTTACTAATTATCTCTATCCTGCATGTATGATTTCATATTTATGTTTTTTTTGTTTTTTTGTTACTGTAAATCTGTATAATTATCAGAATACAGAGTGCAGGAAGTCTGCCAGATTGACATAATTTTTTTGCCTTTGAAAGAATTTGTTCAAATGATTAATTGACAGGGAGTTCAGATTTCAGAATCATTCAAATTTTGCCCAAATAACTTGACTCTTAGTCATATTTAGAAGTGGTAGTGTAATTTGTGATTGTGAATGTTGGTCATGTGAATATAATATTTCTGATAGTGTACATGTAAGTGTAAGTTTACTTGGATCAGAAGCATACACATTTTTACTTGTGAGTCTATGCACAGGTACATGTATGCATACGTGTACAAATACATGTCCACACATTGACAAGGTGACCTTCTCCTTGGTGAAGACACACATCTGCCAACTCCCACATCAAGCAGCCAATGAGAGAGGAGTATTGAGTGCCAAGCCCCCAATCTAAATATGCACAAACACAATGAAGCCAGTGAATGGCCATTGTATATACTGTCACTGCATACTTTTTCCAGGGAGGATAAGGATACATACATCAGGGAAATTTCCCTGCATACACAGTGCCTCTGACTGTGCACTAGTGCATGACACTTCCTAGAAAGAGTATACCAGCAGTAAACAACATTGCTACGTTTTGTGTACAGATAAATGTAGTAATTAATATTGCTTGGTGGTACTGTTGACATATACATGTAGGCCTACATGTACTGTACAGTGTACATTGTACAGTATTTATTTTCAAATTACCACAGAACTCTCCAATCGCAAAATCCTTTTAAGAAGAATTTCATGAGTGGTTACATTGGCAGAAATCGTATAAATTTCAGATTAGTCTTTCCTTACACAGGTTTATTTGTATGGGAATAATTAGGATTTAGCAAATTTGATGTGTGTCTGTATGTATTTATGTAGTCAGTTCTTACTCTAAAACATATGATCTAGTCTTGAAGAATTCATTATTTCCCCTGAATTTTCTTCATTAGATTTTTAAGTGGACAGTAAGGGGTTCCGTTCGGTAACATTTTTTTGTGTTTGCAAAGCTGAAAAGACATTTCAACTGAACAGGATTTTCCTTAGGATAATTGATATGGTGAGATCATTTAGAACGTGACGATAATCATGATTAGTGAATCCTACTCATGCCTACTGGTAATATAGACGATAGTTTGATATCCATATGGTGTTGATTGATGTCAAGGTTAAGGAGCTATGTAGTGCTGCTTAGATGCACGTATTGACATTCCATAAGGATTGGCATCTTTTTCATTCGTGCATTAAAGGGCAATCCAACCTTAGCAATAAGATGATTTGTGTGAAAGCAGAAAAATAAGAAAAACAGGATGGTGAAAGTTTGAAAGAAATCGGGCAAGGACTTAGAAAGTTATGGATGTTTGAAAAATGAGATCACTACATCTATGCGAATCTCAAATTGGCAATTTGGTGAGTCCATTGTGACATTTTTGTGGACAACTCTCCCATTTGTCGTACACAAAAATATTATTAATTTGCGGATTTCTTTGAGGCGCTTTTACCCTCGGGGCAGTACTCAAAATATATTGGAGATAGCATATTGTTATAGGTCCTCATGAAAGAAAAAGATCCTACTGAGTAATACATTTTGAAAAAAGTGACGTTTTAGTCATTTTGTGTGTTGGAGCGAATGGGGGAGTTGTCCACAGCTACAGTACATCACAGTGACATTACCTATTCGGCCAATTTGAAATTCCCATATGTATAGTGATTACAACTTTCAAAAATTCATAACTTTCTTATTGCTTGTCCGATTTCGTACAAACTTTCATCAATCTGCTTCTCTGATTTTTCCTCTTTCTTTCAAAGCAACTTGCTATTACGGTTGGATTTCCCTTTAAATCTCTGATAGTCGCTACCATCATTGGGCAGGATGCCAGAAATACCATGTAAAAACAATTGCATACATCATATTGGGGTTTGGGTAGTTATCCAAAAGAGCACCTTCATCTCCTCATTGGCTATTGGCTACATGATGTACAGTCACAGATGACATGTCACTGCTACCAACAATTCTATTGACTTGTCTAATTTACTCTAATGACAGGTTAGTCAGTCAGTGATGCATTATGTCCATGGTATATTTTCATGCAGTGACTGCCTTCATTACCTCAGGTAGATCAAAGATGATCAGTACACATGTTGTGATGAATGAGCTTTCTGTAGACAGGCTAAGATTTGATAATGCTAAGACTTGAAAATACATGGTAGGATATTTTAATCTAAATTTTAATCAAATATTTTAAATACATTTACAGAGGAACTCTTCAGACAGCAGAGAGAGAGAGAGAGAGAGAGTTGAGCTCATCTGCAAAAAATTTTTTTAAAAAATAGGCCTAATAAATGATTGTCTTTCATATTTCATAAAAAGTAAGCTTGGAGTACTAATTACTAAATGATTAAGAAAGAATAGGTTGGTAGATTTTAGGGATTCTTGTATTGCATTATGAATAGAATTTTGAAAAATGAACATTGATACTACATTGATTTTCCCCACAACTAAAACTTGATCTTCTTTTTTTTTTTCTTAAAAATTAAGGGATGTTTTGAAGAATTTTCTCTGACATTCTAAGATAATTTCATTAATTTAACTAATTTCATAACCATATAAAACTGGAATTTTACCTTTTAAAGGGGAAGTCCACCCTAATGTCAAGTTGGTTTTAAAAGAAGGAGAAAAATTGAAGAAACAGATCAATGAAGGTTTGTGCAAAATCCAATAAGAAATAAGAAAGTTATGAGTTTTGAAGTTATAATCAATCAAACATGAATTGGCAACTCCGATTGGGTGATGAGCTCTCAAGTTTCGTCACCGAGTTGCCAATTTGTGTTTGATTGATTACAACTTCAAAAATTCATTACTTTTTTATTTCTTGTCATATTTTGTGCAAACTATCACAAATCTGCCTTTCATTTTTCTGCTTTTATTCAAATCAACTTGATGCCTGGAGCCCTGGATGGACTTCCTTTTAAGTAGTATTTGTCATCATTGTAATGTTTATAATGTTTATAATAATACATGTAGGTGTATACTGGGAATTTTACAAGGAAGTGAAATAAATGAGAGGGAGAGTAGTTTTCTTTCTTTTTTTTTAGTAGGGCTCATAGCCATTAGCTGTACAAAAGCAAAACATTTCAGGGTCAAATGACATAGACTCCGGAATATCCTGCTGATCATGTGGAAAGACTGATGTTGGCCTTTGTAAAAAGTAGGATGTTTGGTCAATATGTACCAGTCACGAGTCATCACACGTGTACAAATGCTGTGAAGAGTGAATTAAGATAGTTTGACAGTTGCGCTGAATATATGTAATCTAAATAATACGCAATTTGGACTTTGAAATTTGCATGTGTGCCACTGGTTTATGGTAATTTTATTGGTTTGTACATAGTTAGAAACAAAAGAATAAAAAGTATACACATTCACAATTATGCAAGCAGTGTACAGTGTTTTTTTTACAGGTAGTCAATAAAAACTCTTATCTTAGATTTGTAATGGTAAAAGTGAGATTTCCTCTCTGCAAAATTTAGGTATTCATTGTGACATTGTTTGCTTTCATGTTTTTTTCCTTTCACCAGAACTTCTATTCTAGTTTTCTAGATCACTTTTGGATCTTTCCAAAGCTAAATTACTGTCCACACTCCACTCTGTGTAATTTTGTGCATTAACGCTTTGTGAGCAAATTCAGCTATTTATTAAACATGATGCCCTGATGAAGTACAGTGCATAATTTTTCAGTTGATGTATATTTACATGGAAAAGATGACAAAGTAGAGAAGTAATGCATTTTCAAGTCCAACAGTGATGTTTTATTAGTACACCAAATCCATGTAAGCCATGAAGAAGATGCGAGCATGCGTCAAAAATTTGGTGTACTAATAAACATCACTGTTGGACTTGAAAATGCATTACTTCTCATCTTTTCTGTATCAGTGCCAACACACGGACTTCTAATATCATTATGTACATGTATGTATAATATTTTTTAGTAGGCCTACATCTATATCTACATACTACACGTACATTGTCAATATACTTTATACGTTGTACAATTGTGAGTCTTATTTTAAGGGCCAGAAATATGTCGCGTGTTATTGCATGTGCCAGGGACCTCTATCATTGCGAAATATGTACAAAGCTTTGATCCATTGTCCTCTCTCTTTTCAAACTGCCTATATTGGTTCATCTTTGTATCGTTTTAATGCAATTTATGTAAACATGTTCTCCTTTGTACTATTTTTTATCTGTGTAACACAGTGCAATGTACAGTCTGTGTTTACTTTAGTTTTATTGTATAAACAGTGAGAGAAAAAAACAAACAGACATCAGTGCTTCTTCTTTCATCCTTCATTGTTTGCATAAAAAATGTGCCACCAAGTACCAAGTACATTTCTACTTTAGTGAAGCAAATGTTTGTTTTTCCTTTAGACATTGATTTAGTAAAGAATTATTTAACCTGAACCCATTTAAATGATTTAAACTTTAATTCTACGTGCAAGAACTTTGCAACTTACTGCCTCACATGAACTTACAATACACATAAAGAGCATACAAAACTGGTGTGTTTAATGTTTATTTCTTCTTCTATCAATTTATCATGTATTTGTATGTATTGTGTTTTTGTATGAACTCTAATATTATCTCATAAAGATGCAGTGTACAATTGAACATTAAATTCCAGCATTTGAATACATTTTACAATGTCTATTGACATCTCATAAACATCCTCCTAGTTAACAAAGTTTTCATTTCTGTTTATATATTACCTAGGAGATTTATTATCTTTGTCAAACATTTTCAGTTATTTCCACCTGACTGTCAGCCTTTTACAATGTCTGTTGACATCTCATAAACATCCTCCTAGTTAACAAAATTTTCATTTCTGTTTTTACCTAGGAGCTTTATCATCTTTTTGAAACATTTTCAGTTGTTTCCACCTGACTATCAGCCTTCTAAATATAATTCAGCCAATTAGAATTGATTCCTAGTTTCTTGTCCCTTTTTTCTGCTAATCTTACTATTGTTACTTGATGTTATAGCATGAAATAAAGAACAATTTGAAAATCTAGAAATTAAGTTATAAAATCTTTATTTATGTAAAGAAAGTTTGTGTTAGAATTAATACTACAATGTAGCATATAAAGCAGCTATCTTAGGCAAAATATGAAATATCAAATAGCTGCATGAAACATGCTCCTATAATTTTGAAACATCTGGATGAGCAACTACTAACTAGGTATCATTTTACTAGGCCTCTATTATGTAAACAGACACTGATGATATAAATTAACACTCTTTACATAGGGGTACATGCAAACTTCTAGTTCATTGATCTATTTTAGTTAGCAGCTTTTGCAATTGATGAACTTTGTCCTGATTTCCTTTGTTTTACGTTTTTTGTTCATGTATGTTGCTACTGGCAAGGGCAAAGTAGAATGGAAACTTTCCAGATTTAAAGTGCAAAGTATGATAGAATGTTTCAAGATTTAAAACCTGACCTCCTTTTGCAAACTTAATAAATTACACAAGACACTTCCCGATGCTTATACACATAATCACATATTTCACCTTTTAAGAGCTTTATTTGAAAATGATATTAATGTATTTATTTTTTTGTTTCAATATTTCAGATGTTCTAGGACTATCACTTTTTTATGAATACTGAAATTATTATTGGTAAAATGGTATTCTTCCAAGGCCTGTTTGTAATTTTTTGGGGACATAAATCCATTCCTTATGAAATAGTTTTCAAGAACCAAATTATGGAAGAATTTTTAGTACATTGTAAGGTAAAGTATGTGAACATTACTTTGTGGAGCCATACCTGTAGATATGTTATCATGGCTAAAGTACAGTAAATAAACATATGTTCTGCAGCTGTTTTCAATTTTATAAATGCTTCATCCATCCTTTTTTTTTTCTTTGAATGTTTGACTACAGGTCAGAGTAAACATGTCGACTCGGCCAAGTCATTTATGTTTCTCAGGCAAGAACTTCCAGTCAGGATAGCCAACATCATGAAAGAGATCAACTTACTCCCAGAGAAGCTTCTACAAATGCCTTCTGTCCGTATGGTACAAGGATGGTAAGATTTCAAAAGCCTCATCTACCTTTTTATTTACTAGTACAATCCTATTCTGTAAAGAAGAAGCAGTCAAATATTTGTATGAGTGTAATTGGGTTTTATAGGTGTGTGTCAATTAGGCCTAATTATGTAAACCTAGGGACTGACCTGTAATGTCACTATTTTCAAAGACTCATTTCATTTCCAACTGGGATCCATCAGATAGTCAACCTCGGAGATGATTTATAGGTGAAGACAGAGAGCTGAACACTAGACTAACTTGCATCTTCTTAGAATAGATTGGTCCACTTTGTTTACCTTGCATTATGCCTACTGTATAACTGGCCTTGTTCGTTGGGTTATCACAAATAGCTAGGTCAACTTTGCTGATGACGTACATGTATGTAAGTTAAATTAAATTGGGGGTAGAGGAAGGGGCAGGCATTTAAATATAATCTGAAGTCGCCCTGCTGCGTGGTCAATTTGACCCAGATTGCACATATTGGTATATTGTGTGCACAAAATGATCCATTGGTATTGAACAATAGTGAGCAGTAGGCGTGTGCATTGTACTGTAGCTCTAGAGGGTTCTCGAAATGGACAAAATTAATACGCCTTCATTATATCAACAGTAATTCAACTCTTTCTCTCATGTCACCTACATGTACATGGTAAGCCTAGAAATATTTCAGATGTGAGTACATGTACATGTACATGTATATATGCGCAATATACAATATTCCAAAAACTGGTCAATTGTGTCTTGATTACATGAATTGAAGGGTGGCAAGAGATGAAAAGAACTATTACATAATTTTACCAAGAAACTTTGGAACACTAAGCATATCATTTCATTTCCAGTTTTCCATGTATCAAAACTATCAACGTTTGTTACAATATCCTGTCATTCCTGTGGCCTTCATTATAAAGGAAGTTTAACTCACACATGTATCCGCACTTTAGAGTTTTAGATAACAAGACTTCACTTCTATGTTTACCATATGATCAAATTACTATTCTTTTGTCAAGTATTTTGATCAGGATTAACCAGGCTTTGTTATCGTTTTAAGGACCCACATATCAACTAGACAAATTAATTTGTTCGAAGAGGTATATTTATTTACTTTTCTGGTAATTTTTTTTTTTTTTTAGATTTTGACACTTTTTGTGGAAATGGGTTATATTATGTAGCCTTCCTCAGGTTTGAGACGGATATAATTATATGCCAGCAGCCTTTTTTGGGTGAAGCATTGACCATTGATTACTTCTTTTCTCAGATGGTACCCAGTTACCCACAACTGTAGGTCCTCTGCACTGAAGGGGTTATCACGGAGCAACAAAATGGGTTGCTCTATCTATAACCAGTATGAAGGTTACTACTACATAGGATATTAACCATCTCCCATAATCATTAGATGAAAGCCTCATTGTGGCTGAAATCATGGATATAATATATCCATACTGAAATCAAGGCTAGGTAGTAAAAGTAGGGCAGTATTTTGTTTGAGTCTGCTGACCTAGTACTTGACTCCTTTGTATTTGGAGGAAGGTGAGAAGCTTTTGCTGATGTACATGCTTATCATATCCTTCATATGACCTTCAGGCTTCAGTAAATATGTAGCCTTCCTGGGCATGTCCAAGGTATGTCCCATACAGTTACCAAGTACTATGTGACATTGTATTATGGAATTGTGAACATATATGAATTCAAAATATCATTTGGCTTAATGTTATTTTGTCTGATCCAATTTCAAGGAGGACTAGATCAGCTTTATACAGTCATCATGTCCTATTAAAGATCTTGGATGTGGTCAGTAGGCCGTAGCATTTGTGACAAAATAGTTTGGACTTGCCCTCCTAGTCAGATGTGTACCAGATTGTTTCTATGAGCATTATTTTATGGAACACTGTACCCCTCTCTCTCTCTCTCTCTCTCTCTCTCTTTCATCATGAGATGTTGATATTGAAAATTTGTTCTAATCATAGCTTCTACCATACATGTAAAACATAATATGAAGACATAGAGGGAAGGAAGTGTAAAGGTAATGAGCCTGTGAAACTTTGAAATAGACCATCTGTAAAAACAATTTGGGCTTAAAAGGAGCCCTGGAAAAGAAATACTTGTCTGTCCTGGTTTTCTGTTAGCATGACAAACATTTGGATCCACAGATCTATTTGTTTGTTCAGGAATCCTGAATTCTTTACAGGCTACTGCTGATACATCTGAACATTGTTATTTGTCATGATGACATGTTCTTGATTTAGAAAATGAGGTGAAAATTGTCTAAATAAATTCATAGTAGTCTGTTTGGCATTCCAAATGCAAAGGTCATTGAACATAATGGTGATCAATGGTTATGTAACAATTTCACTGAAATCTTAGGAATATTGAAATAGACAGTTTGTTTAAAATGTTTTATTCAATTTTTGACTTTGATTGTACATGTAACTGTGTGGTTAGCTCTAGGAGATCTTTTGGACTCTGCAAATGAGAGTGAATGTCTTAAATCATAATAATGTATGTAGATAATTTCATAAATTGCATTATGAGCTGAAGTGTCTCTCTGTGTGTCCTGTGGTAACAACAATAACCACAATATTATGATTTCAAGCTTACAAATCACATAAATTCTCTCTTACAGTATGAAAGAAAAATAGTAATATACTACATTTACATTATGATAATAGTAGTCAGCAAAAGTAAAGTAGAGTACGAACTCACCAAGTGTTGTCTCAAATCCAAGTTCAAGACAAAATGAGTCATTAAATGAGTAAACTGTTTATCCCCCTCCCCTCCCCAATGTAGTGAGGCATAAGTGAGGAGAATGTTATATGCTTTGTCAAAATATGAATAAGATAAAATAGATAATAGATAAATAGATGAATAGATAATAATATAGTACATTAATGATTTGCTATTGTATCTTCTTTCCAATTCAGGTATCAACAAACATTTGAAGAATTGCTGGAGTACGTAGAAAAGACAGAGGACGATACGGCAACATTATCACGGTACATGTCTCTTAGAATTACCTGAGGCGAGGGGGGATGGGGTGGGGTGGTATCGGAAATCATGGTTGTATTTATTGACTATGATTGTTTACATTCCGTACAATGTGTTTGGGCAATCTCCAGTGAATGTCTGTAAGAGTCAAGTCAGAAGGAGAAGGTAATACAGTTTTTATAGTTACTGTGATTCGTAGAGCCTGAAGTTGTCCAGAGTAAGAATATTTATACAGGACAAGTTGCATGCCTTGATATTTCGGAACTAAGCTTTTTTGTGGGCTTGTATGTGTATATATGTGTGTGTGTGTGTGTGCGAGTGTGTGTGTGTAATTTGTATATTGCATTAAAAATTGATTCTGAAGAATAAAACTATATTTTCAATATCTCCCTCTTTCTTTCTTTCTTTCGTACCTCAGATACATAGATCAACTCACTACAATAAGGAACAGGCACATCAATGTTGTTGAGACAATGGCACAGGTATGTAATGATTTTGTGGCAAACTTCGGTGGAAGTGTTGGCAAATGTCGTATCTTTGTTATACATAGAGAGAAATCCAGTCTGTCAGGAAGTTATTTTAGTGCAGTAGAAAAGAGTCATTGAGAAACTTTTTTGTTAGTATTGGGGGAGATTTAAGTAATTACCATTGCTTGTTTGATGTGACATTGAAATCCTTTATCAACCTCTTGTACTTGTGTATCTTATTTTAAACGGAATAAGAAAAAGTCTTCTGCATCAAGTGATGAAAATATGGCCAAAAGATGAATTGTAAATAAATCAACTGTTGGAAGATGAAAATATATAAACTTTTGGTTATAAGCCTTTTTCAAGTAATGACCATTTTATTTGAAAGAAGTGTTCTTCAAAAGCTTGAAAAAAGACACATGATATGTACTCACTTGTCAAAAAGAGCAACTGGAGGAAGTCTGTGAGAAACAAAGGATAGGACAAACAAAAAGACAAGAAATTGAAAGAGAAAGTGCAGAGAGATTAAATATGTTGCAATTTTTAAAAGTAATATATTGCTATAGTTGAAATTATTATGTTGCAGGGTACTTGAGCATGGGTGCAAATCCTGGGGGGGGGGGACAGGGGGACATGTCCCCCCACCTTTTTGAAGATAGGCGAATGTTCCCCCCCCCCCCCCCCAAATTTCAAAATGGATTCGCGTGTACTTGAGGAAACACAGAGAAAAAAAAAAACAATTACAGAAACAAATCAAAATTAGAGAGAGAGAATTAGACACAGAGAAATTGTGTATGGCGTACGTGTAAAGATTTATTGTTAATTCTTGTCATTCTTATCATATTGCAGGGTATACTTGAAATGAGAGAAAGCTACAGGGTAGATCAACATGAAGAGAACAATGTACAGTATTTCCTGGATAGGTTCTATATTTCAAGAATAAGCATCAGGATGCTTATCAACCAGCACAGTAAGTTGTGTCATTCACCTAAACCTGTATATAAAAAGTGCTTGAGGGAGACAGAATATCGTCTGTTGAGAGCCAAAAGGGCATTAACTCTGTGTTAAGTCATATGAATTAACTCTGTGTTAAGTCATATGAATTAACACCTTCATCAGACGATATGTAGCTTGTAGTCTTGCTATACTGCTTACTTTAATACAGGTTTCAGCATGACAAACTTTTCAAGGGAAACAATTAAATATGGTCTTTATAGATAGGTCTTTCTTTGTAATCTACCTTGCACATGATGTCCTGATATGAAAGCTGCTACTTTCTATACTTTTCTTCACTAATATTGGTCAGTGGATGTAGGCTTCTTTGCTCAACATATCCTGATATCTGTTAATTTTCCTTCTATCCTTTCAGCATTGATGTTTGGTCACACACCAAAGACACATCCACTCCATGTTGGCAGTATAGACCCAAGTTGTGATATTGTAGCTGTAATAAGGGGTAAGTATTTCTCTTGTGACTTGTGTATTTTTAATGACTCTCATTCCAAATTTATCACTCAAGACTTTGTCAGTGGAAATACACGTGGAAAGTCCCAAGATATTTTTGAATTTGTATCCCATAGGTAATGGTATTTAATGAATAATTAACATAGATCAACGTCAAAAGTGTCATTTTACTCAACATTAGGGCATGTTCACGCTCCAGCAGGGCTAACAATTTAATACAAACATCAGCATGGAAATCTATGATTTAATCAGGTATGGGATATTATTTTTCCATTCATCCTGGAACTGGCAAGTAGGTCCTGGGGCCTGTATTCAATTAAAAATGTGCATTAAGTATTATGAATCAGTCACATTTTGCACTGGTCATAATTTCATATTCATATTACAGAATTTAGTGAGTATTTGCTTTATATTACATAATCCAATCACTATTATCCTAAATGTCATAAGTTTGAGAAGGGAAAATGGAAGTTCTTGAAAGACAAATAAAAATTAGATAACAATATATTCTATAAATTCAAATAGTTGACAGAGACATGGCGGAACCTGGATTTATGATCATCATCATATTAATCCATAATTTCTTGATTGAATCTTTATTATTAGATGCCTATGATAGTGCCAAGTACCTCTGTGATCAGTATTACCTTGCTTCACCTGATATTGATGTGAGGTGGATTGATGGTGAGTATGTGGTCATCTGTCTTTTATGTGCTCAAAGGGTAGGAGAAGTGATATACTGACACTTTAAGGGCTCTTACCCTTGAGATGGTAAAATAGATTACAAATGTCCCCTAATGAAATAATATGAGATATGTGGAGTACCTGTATGCAACAATTTTTTTTTTAATCCTTCAACATCATTATATGAAATTTGGCATTCGGAGACTAGTGAGCTGGTTTTCATTGTATCACTGGAGCCTGTATGAGATGATTTTATGCCTCATATGGGAATGACCCTGGAGACTGATTCATATTATATTTACAGAGGAGATGTTGAGATGTTGAGATGTTTTGATGTGGATAGTTGGGACTGAATTTTGCATGGTTCAAAGTATGGCCCGTGATCATCAAGGCTGTACTATACCTTAAGACAAAAGCCTAGCTTTTTACTGCCTGGAGATTCCAGAGGGGATCATGCTTTAATCTTAATCATATAATAAGTAGTCTATCATTGTTATGTAAAGGCTTTGGACAAACTATGAAATTGTTAATGAATCAAAGAGTTTGACTGATTTTTCTGTACATATTGTTCTAACAAATTCATGTGCCATCTGTTCTTTGCTTTGTAAGAGCGCTAATACCAAAAAATTGCATCTCTGGCACATGGAAAGCATTTTATGAATTGAAAACAAACTGACAACTAAGAAATAAAGTACATAGCATGCAGAGTGTTATAATAACATACTGTCTTTTAAATTCTTTTCTTTGTACAGCTCGTGATGGCAGTGACAGTATACGCATGGTGTATGTACCCTCTCATCTCTATCACATCATGTTTGAATTATTAAAGGTAAGTACCCAGGCCACCTGTCCTGTCATAAGGGGACAAGTGTGTACTCCTCATAATGGCAGTATTCTGTTTCCTTGTCATATTGGTTCAGGTTAGTTTCTTTTCCCCCCCCCCCCCCTCTCTCTCTCTCTCTCTCATTCTCATTGTTTGTTTCTTTTTCTCTCTTAGTCTCTTTCCCTGTTTCTGTTTCCTTCTTTATTAACTCATCAAAGACTGAAAGATTTAGTTTTGTAGATATATATTTCTATAATAAAATGAACAGCTGACTCATGTAAACTGCTTTAAGTAGACCAAATTCTTGTAACTCTAAGTATCCAAATGTATGTGCATTCTGATCAAAGTGCTTTTGAGTAACAGTGTTTTTTCCCCCTTTATATTGTTGTTTAGAATGCGATGCGTGCAGTGATGGAACACAAAGGACCTTCTGCTTCTGAATATCCTCCCATTGGGATCCTCGTCACTAAGGGAAAGGAAGATGTTACCATCAAGGTATGTAAATGTGACTTTCTACAACTGAAATGCCCTTCAGTAAGAAATAAGACGTTTGTTGAGTTATTTAGAAAGACAAAAAAATTGTCCCTTTTCAGTACAGGTAAAATGCATGCATGCATGCTTAAGTGATTCAGCAATGAAATTCCAAAGCCCTTGAGTAGAATTTTGCAGTATTGTGTACTTAAATTCAAAAGAACATTTCACATGATCTGTAAAATTTAATTTAATGAGGAATAAGTGTGATGACATTCAAAGTTTTAGATGAGTGAAATACACCTCCATTTGTGTTTTAAATCGGTCATAACAAATATTTCTTCAGGGAACTTATGATTTCAAAGTTATTGAATCCAGTGACCGGGTTAATAATGCTGTAAGCGCTTTGACCGGTTACATTGTAATTGGTAAGGCGCTATATAAGAAACAGCTATTATTAGTAGTATTATTATTATATCTTAAAGTGCATAAACCTACACAGATGCAGATGCACAGTATTAGTTGAAGAGCTTTGTAGGAGATTAGAACTAATTTGAAAGGATATCAGCATCTCTGAACAATAAATAAAAATGGCTTTCGTTGTATTTATGTGGATTAGACAGGTAAAGATTTATATTTAAAAAAAGAAGAAAAAAAACAGGTGTATACTTTGACCTCCATTGCGTCAGTCTCATATTGGATGATATTATCAAGCTGTACAGGGTCTGTTCCCTTGCAAGGGCATCTTATAGTAATGCAGATCCTAGTTTGTATGTGTCTCATAGTCATTTGATGTTGCAATTATCTTATCTCATCTAGGTATCGGATGAAGGAGGCGGAATTCCTAAAAGTGAGATTGATCTGTTGTTCAACTACATGTACTCCACTGCCCCTACACCTCCTAAGCCTGGTGTCAGCACGATACCACCTCTGGTATGTTATTTAATCACTAGAACTACCACTATTAATAAGTTATTTTACTATTCACTGTGTAGACTATGACATGGTCATTAGCAATTGGTCATTGTCATTTTATACCATGCTCCGATGCAATAAAAGTACTGAAAATTGTACTTTTCCCCAAAAAAAGTCTGTTTAATGTCTCTATCACACATGAAACCAGTTGTGCAGTTATTTATATTTCAATATGCCTTATAAGGTATATGCTTGAATATATTCAGTGGTTAATGCTAAGTATCTTGCTCTGTGTTAAAGCAGTGGTCAAGAGTTCCCAGCTTTTAAAATTTGAACAAAGTCATTGTGCTACTAGTGCTCGTGCACTATTATTTTGCAAATGCATTATTCTTCGATCACCCAGACCCCTGAATATATCTTTTGATCTAGAAATTCTTTCAATGCTTACCTATGGGCACATAAACAAATTGTCCTGCTCACCATCCAGGCTTTAATAATTAATTATGGAAACCTCCTACCCTTGATTTCTCTCTACATCTAGGCTGGCTATGGATATGGTCTACCTCTCTCAAGACTGTACGCCAAGTATTTCCATGGTGATCTGACACTCAGCTCCATGGATGGCTATGGCACTGATGCAGTAGTGTACCTCAAGGTTAGTACTTGAAAGGATTTGTAAAAATATACAGTGGCTTTAAAGCATGAGCTAAATGGCCCTTTCATAGTTTAGATGCTATCAAATTAAGTCAATGTATTATGCTTTGCTATAAGTGATAGATTTTGTGCTTTTCCTTACACATATTTGTTGATAATTAATGAGGCTTAATTGTGGGAAGGCCAGAAATCTGTACTTTTAGCTTTTTTTTATCAACTCTCTTTTCATGTGGAACAACTTTTCATTTGCAAATTACAATAGTTATGATTACTCTTGAAATTCTCCTAATCATTATCTGTTGACATTAATGATTAATGAGAATATTGTCCCAGGTATGCATGTTTATGCTTTTCACTGTATATGATTTAATGCAAGATTTTTTAAATGGATTGATACAAATGAACCTACTGTAATTCAGATGCCCTATGTCCTTACTTATCAACCATTTAAAGTATCTTCAAGAAAATAAAATTAAATATCACTGCAAGCCCTATGTTATCAAGTGAAGGTTATGATGAGTTTAATAACAATTATTGAAGAAGGTTTATGACAAATTATTTTGTATTTGTGCTAACCAGATCAAAGTTGGCATACTTGTTGAATTATCACAAAGTCTTGTAAATGTGAAGGCTGGACCTATCTTTGTGGATAAATAAAAATGTATCTCATAGCATTGGTCTTACATGTACTATCCTTCTTTTCATCTTACAGGTACTATCAAGTGAGGCTGCAGAACTCCTACCCATTTATAACAGTGCTGTGTCAAGGTATTACAAGACACCTACCCCTGCAAGCGACTGGAGTACACCAGGTTACTTTATTCGCAACTACACCACCAAGAGATATGGAAAATAAATGATCTGTGTACAAACTCTTCAGTCACAGAGAGATATCCTGGAAGGGAAATACCAACTTGTGTTCCATAGAAACCATCTCTAAGGAGCAAGGAATCATTTTTAAAAAGAGGAAACACCTCCATTTATGAAGGGTCGCTCTTGATATTGAACCTTAAAGAACTGTTATGCGTTCCATAGAAACCATCTCTAAGGAGCAAGGAATCATTTTTAAAAAGAGGAAACACCTCCATTTATGAAGGATCGCTCTTGATATTGAATCTTACAGAACTGTTATATGAGATATGACTGGATAGCTTGAAGGTTTTCTTGTCATTAAACTTTCACATAGCGTAGGGGCTTTGTGATAATAGTGTGTGTGATTAATCAAAAGCTGTATTAGAATGCACCCAACATGTAATCAGCTGCATCTGCATGTTCATTGTAAAGCAAGGACAATATCTGCTGGTGGATCATGCGTTCAGTGTGTTCTTTGTTCAGCTTGTTATGCATTGTTCAAATGGTATATTATCATTTTTTTCAATGCAGTATTTGATAAGCTCCTGTATATGTGTTATGTATAGATTGTGTGATTTTCTAAGGCTTCTTCTGTAAATTACACCTACAAAAACTGTAGGTTTACCTCAAGAGATGGGCTAAACATGTTAATGAATTATGTTGCTTGCAGAGTGGCCTTCGTTTTAGTATTTCTATTTTTTATGGGTGTGAAACCATCGGCTGTTGTGTTCAGTTTAGTGTCTTTTATTAAGGGACTATAGTAATAGAATCAAGAAATTTTATCTTTATAAAGTAAAACTGTGTGAACCAGGTCATGATACACAAGTTTGTACAACTGATGAGAAGCTCAATCTAATTGTGAGTTTTTATCTAATCTGAAATGAAAGTAAAATGCATTAGTAGAAACTTCATTTACAAAATGATCCTAAGAGCCAGCCCAACAGGATTCCTCTTTTATATGAAGAGAATAGTTGTGGAACTTGTATATAGCTTTCATATATTTTTTTATAAAGTTGTATATATGTTTATTGTGTAATTTATAGTCATAATGTGGTGCGATCACTAAAGGTGTAGAAGAAAAGGGATATATTTGTGTAGTACATTTAACTTGGTATTAAGATCATTTCCATGCTTAATCTTAATTAAGAGTGGTTATAAATCACCGTTTGATTTTCTTCTTGAGGATCAAAAGTATTTAAGTAGTGTATGAAACTCGTATATATACCTAGTGTACTTTTACTCCTTAATGACCTTGTCTGCTAAGAGCCAGATGAGCGTTAACTTATTTGATTTTACACAAAGTTAATGCCCTTCTGTCTCTCAACAGACAACATTTTATATGTTTATGCTGCAATTTATTACAAAGTATTGGGAATTTTTTTTTTTTTTCTTTTCTTTTCTTTTCTTTTTCTTTTTCTTTTTTTGTCCTAGAACTTTGTGGAAGTACAAATATGTATGACATATATATATTGTTGATTTTTAGTTCAAATTGTTTGCCTTTTTGGGGGGTTTAAATTTGCCTAAACTGAGGATTAACTTTCTCTAATGTCCAAATAAAAGGAAAGGGGTAGTCTATGTTGCCTTAAAATCAATAGCTGCATTCTAGCAGTTTTGAAGACAGAATACTTTAACTGTAGAACATTTAATGCAATCCTTCAGAAGGAAAACTTGTAGAATAACCAACAAAAACCACATCATTTTCCTACACATTAGTCATAGCAGAAGAATCTTTTGAGGTAAAAATTTCTTAGTTGTGCTTATCTCAAACAAAACCTGTTCTTCCTTCCACAGAGGGAAAAAAAAAAGATATCGAGCTTCCCATTCAGAGAGGTGATGCAGTTATGCATATCAAAAAGCTGGATTGCTCAAATTCATAATGCTTTGGAACTAAGCTGGCATTTAAAGCCCTGTAGGAGCAATTTGGATAGGATAAATATTGTCTATAGAATATTCTCGCTTGTGTACTGTTTGTACACGTGTTTCCCAGCTGATGTATTGGCCAAACTAGAAAATTCCATCTCTGCTCTAGCTATTTGCATTCCATATGTTCTAGAAGTTACCCAATGTGTGAAAACTTGGCTAATACAACAATGTATTTGTGATATATAGTTATATCACCACGGTGAATGGCTAATAATACATACCAAATTTGAATATGATTGTAATTTGCGACCCATCAAAACTCTTTGTATGACATTTAGATGCAGAGGACCAAGCGTTCTAACGTTTTCATTTTTTTTTAAATTACTATTTATTAACATTCACTCCTGCCCACATAACCCTTTATCAAAGTGAAAGTCCTCAATAAATTTCATTTCTAAAGATATAAGCATGAGGCTTAGGATTTGAAATGTTAACTTCTGTTTTATTAATCAAACAGGGAAACCACTAAACCACAGTATTCCCACTTGATAGTGCATGTATAAGAGATTATGTATCTTGTCAGAGATATTTAGCTTACCAAGATTCCTATAAGTACTAAATTTAAGGTTCTGTCTATGTAACCTTATGTAACCCTATTTATTTCAATTTTTACTGTTTGATTGTACATGGATATAGAGTAAAATCTATTATTATTGCTGCAAACCACTGTGCACTATTCAAAAGGTATGGATTTTACTAATAATATCAAATTATCTGTGCATATTATTAGTTTCAAAGCAACAGCATGCTGCTAGTAACTGAAACAGAAAATGTCGAGACATCAAGATTGATTTTGTTCTCAGTTCATAATGCAGATTTAAAGAGTTTGTGTTACAAATGTGGCTGCACTTTGATTATAATGTAATACTTATGATATAGAACCGAAGTTTTGCAATAACTCACATTCATTATAATTGTTTCCAATTTTGAAAGGTTTGAATATATTCGCACTCTCCAATACACTCTTACCTTTCAAGATTAATTAATACACATGAGGCATGGTGGTCTCTGTCTTTCTTTTTACATTAAAACATGAACAGTGCCCATTGTCATCAATGCATACATTTCAAATGTTGTGTATATGAAAGCATATTTACATATATGTGGATAAATAACTGGTTAGGCTTTGCATCCAATAAATGGCCAATAGCTATATATAATGTAAATTTGAAGTCCCTGTGATGGAAATGGTTATAGCAAAGTACAATGTGTGGTAATAAATAACCAGTCTTATTGTGCTAGTATTGCAGTGTTCAAAGTTCTTATGCCTTCCAGTTAAGAAATAGCGCTAATCTAGAAAGAATCACTCTTCTATCATATCTCTAGAAGGGTACTTTGACTTGACACCATACATCAACAAAAAAAAAACCCCAAACAACTGGGCATCATTTTGGAGAGTAGGATACTTGATACTAGCAATGATAAATAAACTTAGCATCCCATTCTTCTTCCGTTAAACCTTGGTTAACATTCATTTTCACATTTTTGTTGTAAAAGTTTATCTGTGTGATTAATGAATGATGACTTCTTGCCTGAAATATTATGTAAGCAGTGTGAATTAAGAAGTATTATAAGAATATGTACTAATTAATTGGTGTAAATATATAAATAGTAATCTAGCTTTTTGAAGAAAATTCTTAATGAAATGGGATTTATAGTAGTTAAATCATCCTTTTGAGAAATGGGTTAAAGAGTGAAATGCCAGTTGTTTATGGGAAGAAAGGCTCCAAGTATGTAAATGTACATCTCCTTTTCTGTGATGCAAAATATGTGGCTGGACTATTTCATGTTTTCTCTAGTTCAAGGTTTTTAACTTATTGAAGTCTGAACAATATTAATGGTAAATTTCATGCATACATCTCACCAACACCAGCACCCCCCCCCCAAAAAAAAAAAGAAGAGAAGACAACATTAGAATAAGCAATTAAAAAAGAAATCTATACACATCAATATAATAACTCTTTAATCCAAATTAGGTACTCTCCCATTTTCAGGTTTCCAGCATATATAAACTTATGAGCTTATCGTTGTGCCTTTGTTTTTTGTTTTGTGTATGATATAAAAGTACATAAACAGTATGTTAGATGTTTCACAACATATTTGATTGTAGTATGATGATATATTTCCTTTCAAATTTATGTTAATTTGTTCTGCTATAGTTCAAGAACAACTATTTTAAAAGCATGTATCACTTAATTCCAATGGACAAGCATGGCTATGGTGTTTGTAACTGTAATTTAAGTATTAGTATTATGATATTTGGTAAAAATGAACTTCAACTATATTCTTGGAGGAATATTCAGGTCATTGCGACAAGAAATATTAGATCGTGAAGATTTGTGGATTAAAGCTGCAATAATACATCAAGATCAGTTCCGTTTTCTTTTTTCCTTTTTGTTTTATTTTTGTGTGTTGAAATTTTTGGACAGATGTACACAATAGGCCTTTTTTGGCCCTTTTAATGAATGTTTGAATGTTATTGCCAGACTAAAATACATTGTAGGAAATGAATATATAGGGAGGGGTTATGAGTGTGCTTGTTAAAAATGATTTGATGGATAGAAATTAGGCCTACTGATAAGATGGGTGGAAGAAAGAGAGAGAGGGACAGAGAAAGTGAGAGAGCAGAGAGAGACTGGCAGAAAGAATGAGAGCTAGCTTGGCGAATAAGAAAGAGAAATACATGTATCACCCTTACATGGTACCGGGATATAAATTACACTAGAACAACTAGAATTTGTTGCATACAGAAAGAGACATATCTTGGTCCAGAGTCTAGAAGTTGGTCCAGACATGGAGGGTGCACTGCTGGGCATCACTGGAATGCAATTACCATCAATAATGGGGAGGGGACGGAAAGGGGTCCTTTCATCTTATTCTTTTTTTCATATTCCCCACCCTTTCCTTTCCTTTCCTTTTCTTTTCTTTTCATTTCTTTCATTGTTGGGTTTTTTTTCCCCTGTTAACCCCCACTTTTTTTTTTTTTTTTTGCTCACCATTCAATAAAAGGGGGCAGCTCCACTATATACCCCAACCCTTGCATCTACGCCATCACGCAAGTAGGGGCATCTAACCATTTTTCGGATGGGGGGGGGGGGGGGGCAAGACAGCCTAATAGTACCTTTCATTTTTCTAACGGCTCTTAATTACCAGCTTCTCCTCGGTTACATGAAGCAGGGGAACATTAGAGAATATTTGCGCACAGAGCTATATAGCTCGCAGCAAAATTGAGGTCTGATTGTGTAATAACTTTTTGAATTTCATTGTTTGGAGGGTTTCATTTCCCGAGTTTTGCATCATTTTTCCTTATTTTATTTTATTTTACACCTCCGGATTCATTGGGGGAGGGGAACTATATATGTTTGTCCTCCCAATATCTCCTTGAGGCAGTCCCCCCCCCCCCCCCCCCGCCACCCCATAATCGACGCCCCTGCTTAATTGCAAGGAATGACAGAGTTGGACAAGTGAAGAAATTAAGACAGGGAAGGGAATGGATAATAAATGTTATGTTAGGGGCCAGCTAGGGTTAGCTAGCTATACCCCGGCGCTCCGGGCCGGCGCGCGGCTGAAGGCTGGCGCTGGCGCCGATGCGCCTATGGAAGACTCGCACAATTCCGGCAGACCAGACGAAAGTTTGAAGTTCCGAGCTTGCAATACTGCCAGGGAAATTTGTATCGGTACCGTCCTAATAGTAAGTGAATGTTGGAACTTGTTTCTGCTGTGAATTATGAAGTAGGTCTATTGAGGTATTTTTAGGTAAGATATCTTTCTCTTTTGTAAAGTTTTCACCGAGTTTTCTTTAGGGAGTTATGCCCATATTCTAAGCAAGCATTGGCGTGGTGGTCCCACGTATAGCTTTCCGTGTTTTCACATGTGACTTTACCAATAAATTTAGAGGTCTGCCACACACTCCTGCCAAGAAGAAGAAGAAGAAGAAAGAAAAAAGAAGAAGAAAGAAGAAAGAAGGAGGAGGAGGAGGATGCTATCATGTATTTGACCATCCAGACAAGATGATAAAGATCCTATCATTGCCTATTTTTAGTATTGAAGAATCTGACATGAAATTAGATAGATAGTCTGATAGTATCATCCTAAAAATAAAATGCAGAAAGAAGGAAGTATTTCTCAAAATTTCGCTGATTACATGTATATTGGTGTTTTTACCTCTTCAACTTAGAGGTCATGACCACCGCCAAAATTGACACAGCGCCACATAGCGATGGTTACGTGGGTGGACTCGGGGTAGAGTATAACTTAAGGAAAAGAGAGAGGGAGAGAGAGAGAGAGAGAGAGAGCTTAACAATTAGACAGAAGTATGGTGGTGTACCCACTAATGTACAAGCTTATCTGAAGTTAAGCTTGTACTCCACAATACCTTTTTCGGGTGAATAAGCTTCAATCACTCATAGGCCCTTGCCTATGTGGGACTGTGTTAAAAATTCACTGTTGCAGTACTCTACTTAGTCAAAAACAGACAACAAAATTGCTCTAAGCAAGATTTAATTTTCTTAAATTTGCTAGATTACCTGATTCTGGGACTCTTCCACTCCTAATATGCTACAAATTTGAGGTTTCAGAGTTGACAGTGAAATTTTATATTCATTTTCCTCTTATGTATGAATGATCTAGAATGGACCATAGCCTGCTAATGCACACAAAACCTATTGAAGCCTATTCACCTGTAAAAGCTATTGTGGAGTACAAGCTTATCTTCAGATAAGCTTGTACGTGTTTAAGTGGGCAACAACAGGATTGCTGTCAATTCCTCAGACAGAACATTAACTGGAGGCCCTGTGTGTAGTGAATCGGTTGTGCATGTATGCTGAAGCCATCGAGTCTGGCAAAAGTTACGTGTGTAAGAGAGTCACAGTGTCACACTCTATGCACAGTAATATGCTACACTTCTCACAAAGAGTAGGGTGTGAACCTGGTGTTTAGTGTGCCTGCAATACCCATCTGGAAGTTGTACCATAGAAAAGACTGCAATAATCTGCAGAATTGAAGGAGGCAGTTGTACCCGAACCAGAGAGAGAGAGAGAGGGGAAAAAAAAATCTATTTTTCAAATTATATATTTGACAACAGATTTTCAAAGTGGTGTATCTTCCAGTAAAAAAAGTAGAACTACATGGAAGCAGTGAGTGATTTAGCTTTGAAAAGTTAACCGAAAAGCTCTGGGGCAGTATTCTCAGATTCATTTTATCTCAGTTAAAATGTGAGATTTTAAGTCTGTGAAATGGAATACCCTTAAAATCTTTTTAAATCGGTATTCTGACTTCTGAGAACCATTTTAGCAAGATTTTTTCTCATCTAAGACACTTCCATTTATGAAGCCTTAACCAATAAGAAATGGCGTTAGATTTCACTTTCATCATGCTCGGCCAATAGAATTGCTCTCTGCCAGTCTCTGGGGCAAGAGAGCGCGAATGCGCTATTTTTACAATTTTCAATACGTGTGCCTCAAAGCGCTAATGCGCTTTTTGCTGGGATTTCTTTGAAAATGACTAAGGTACTTTCCGAGGTTTTAGAAGATAGTTTTAGTGATAGTAGTTGGGAAAAATCTTGAAATAGTAAGCAAATAATTACCGTTGGTGAAGGTGATGGGACAAACTATTACTTCCAAGGCGATCTGGATGTAGCTATCTTTCCGAAGCGAAGCTGAGGAAAGATAGCGTATACATTCAGATCGCCGAGGAAGTGACAGTACGTCCCATCGCCTGAAACCGAAAGGTGATTATTTGCTTTAAATTCCACATCTGAAGCATTTAACTGGTACGAGAAAGACAATTATTGTCTACATCTCGAAAAAGACATTCACAAAAGAAGTTGAAACCATTACATAAACCCCCTCCTGTGTGCGCACAAGTGTTTTATTTAAGCGCGCGAATGGGCAACGCGCGCTTATTTAAGCTTATTTTAGTATGCTTATGGAGCTATTTGTAAAGGTCACACACTTTCTTTTTCGCGTACCAAAAATATTGATAACACATTGTGACTCTATAATGGACTGAAGAGATCAGCGAAACACATAAGTACTATTCCGTCAAGGTCACAAACTTTTTTTCTCAGGTCGATTGATGGGGAAAACTACGCTTGATCACGTGATTACCGTTTGACCAATCTAACAGCAAGATTCTTAGTATGTGGAATAGAAAATTTGATAATCATATGAAATTGTTGCTTGAGAAAATATACACTGTAGTCAGTATTCCGCATCTTTTTGTTTATTTTGATCATACGACTAGCACCATACTTGTCCAAAAATACCGCACTCACCATGTATCCTATAGATAAAAAAGCCCCTACCTTATTTTAAGTTTTATTTTATCTTTCCCACAAATATGATTGGTGTAAGCGTTTAAAGCTGCACTTATCTTGCGTACAACATGTATAGGCACGCAAGAGGTAGGAGACTGAGATGAAATATCGGATAAAATCAGAGATAAACAGTGGTCTCAGAATACCTTCTTTTTTTTAAAGATGAAATAAAAAAAATTTAGAGATAAATTGGTGCTCAATAAAATTACAAAAATTGCTGTGATAAAATTATTATCACACCAAATCCACAAAGAGCTCCTTTGAAAAGAATATTTTTTTTCTCACTGATATCTGTCATGTGGCAATAATAATAAGATAAACAGTATTGGTAGCAGTTTTGACTGTATGATTTAAATTTTACGAAGAGAAAAATGAAATATTGTTCATTTTTCACAATAGTGATAGATTGTGTTATGTAGTTTCGTTTGAAACATGCATCAGTAGAGCGGAGATGTAAAATCATATACTTAGTCTAGAACCTAGATCTTTTTCATGGCAATATGAACTTCACTTAAAGGGTGACTAAAATAAAAAATTAATTGCCCATTTTTCATAGGAAGGAGTCATCAGGAGCCAAAAAATATCTATCACACACTTTTTTATGCATTCAGTCGTATTTCATAACCATTTGAAAAGTACATTTTTGCTGATTTACACAGTCATAAGCCCCGCCCCTAAAAAAAAAACATCGAGCGACATCATGATCACGTGATCTGTGACGTACGAGAAGTAAGGGAAAATATTCCACCAACCTATATACCGTGCGCGCCCGCAGGCCCCGGCAGGCCCAGCCCGGTGCCGAGCATGACATTCACCCCATCGACCATTTGCATCGCATATTTTCGTGTGTTTAATTCCTCACAATAACTTTGATTTTGGGACACAATTTCATCAATAATGCAAAATCGGTGTATAGTTGCGGGCTGTAGCAAGACCCCTGAAGATGATGTAAGCCTACGTACATCATTTTCCTAAAGATGAAAATCTACGGAAATTGTGGGTCGCAAAGGTATGCTCACGCGGGCAGAGTGGCAAGGGCCAAGCGAGTGGAGTACAATTTGCAGTGATCACTTTTCTTCTCCAGCAGCTGCAGCAGCTTCACCCGCGGCTCTTCCCCCGCGACCCCTTCACCATGCCCTGGTGCGTCTTCTGCGAGGGGTTCAAACATAATGGTCGAATTCCCCTTGCCACTGCACTTGAGCTTCTTCTCTTTCGGGATCGATAAATCATCTGATAAATCAGAGTTCGTATCTGGCTCAAAAAAAGTCCTCCAAATCGGACTCGCGATCACTATCCATCTCTCTAAGTTACTCGAAGAACTCAGCCAAAAATTTAAGTCAGTACTACCGTACGTACATGTAAAGCGAAGTAAAGAAAGGCGAGAGTAAAAACAAACCAAACAAAAGCATTCACCAATCGCTTAGTACGAGGGGGAACATAGTTGCCGTACTAAAGATGTGTAGTACATTGCACAGACGCATAAAACGGCTGTGTACGCGTTTAAGACCAATGCAAAACTATCGTTCGGCAAGCTCAGATGGATGAGAACATTGTTCAAAGAAAAGTTTAAAAAACAAAACAAGAGCTGTATATTTGGGCAAAAGTGTTCACTGATCTTAAAGAAAATATATTGATAATGATTATTCACTCCTTAGACTGTATTGATTAATTTCCCTTTTTCATAAATTGTCCGTCGAACAGAGGGGTCAAATACCGCATTGTGTGTAAAATGTTGCATTGCCGCAGCCTGCAGATCTTGTGCCTCTTACTCTTCATACGTCACTTGGGGGTGTGACGTCAATTAGCCAATCAGCTCACGAGTTTTAAGGAACGGTCCCCAAACCTCTACTTTTCCCCCCTTTTCGCCAAAACGAGACATAATTTTGACAATCAATTGCCAGATTCGTGATTTGAATGCAAAAATACATGGAAACAGCACCTTTTTTCTCTCTAATTTAGTCACCCTTTAAAATGATTTGCCCATTCTGTCAAGCAATCTCTACCTCTACCTCTTCCTCACATAGAGCCTGATCGGTTAAGAGTGAGCATTGGGGTAAAAATTTAATTTTCAGATTTTTATGATGAAATCACTTTCAGGTTTTTCATTAATATCTAAAGTTACTAAAATTCATGTTTGTTTAATTGACAAGGTCCGGAAAGTCATTGGATTGGCCCATTTTTCAACAGGGGTGATGAAAACTAATGTCACGGACGGACATTTTCTAGAAAGATTGATTTGGTCCTAGTTTAACACTCTCTAAACTTTCTTAAGTTTTGTTAGCAAATAATTATAGATCAAACACCATTCCATTGAAAACCCAAAAATATTTGAAAATATTTGTACAGAAATGGCTGTGCCGCAGGGTCATTCACATCTTGATGCAAATTTGTCCGTCCGTGACAGAAAAAATTTGTAAAAGTTTTTTTTTCCATTGGTTAGGCAAAAGTGAAAACAAAAACCATACTGAGCTATCTCACTAGCTAGAGACCTATACCATGTATGAATAAAACCTTGATCAATTAAATATACATATACTAAAAACGAATTTGAAAATTGTCACGGACGGACACTAATTTTGTCACAGACGGACAATGCAATATACTGAAATGGTAAATGCTGTGAGATTTCAAATTCAATGAATTATTTAATTGTATATTGGTTCATGGAACATATTTCATCCAAAATATCACGTACAGTGAAACCTGTCTATAAAGACCGCTCAAGACAGACAAGAAAAGCTGTCTTTACGTACAGGTTCCTTTGATACATGATTTAATGAGAAACAGTTTTAAAGGGAAACAAAAATTGTGGTCTTTATAGACAGGTAGTCTTTCTATACAGGTGGTTGCTAAAGTAGGTTGGACTGTATATGGTATTGTGATCCCCCATATGAATGCAAAAATTACCCCCCACCCCGCCCCAATTTTTTTCTTTTTCAAGCTAATAAATATCATAAAAACCTAATGATTCTGCTATGGCTCTAATGGGAGCCAGCGTGCATTGTCAGTCTGCAAAAGACATCTATTACAGGTGTTTACAGAAGATGAATACTTAATATTTTCTTACTTATTTATTTATTAATATTATTATTGCTATTATTGTAGCTGATATTTTTGGGCATCAGCAATGTGTAAAAGTGTTAGATTCAACATTAATACTGAAGCTTGATCAATATTCAAATTAAATTACAAGTTGTGCTTGAAAATTATAAACATTGCAGGTCAGATGTGGTATCAGACCACAGGAGCCATGTTTGGACTCTATTTTGTAAGAATGCTTTGAATTAGTTGTAACGTTTGAGACAGATACAGATTCTTTGTAGTTCAGGATTTTACACAGCCGACAATTCAAAAAAAAAATGTAATCACATAACATAAGAAGAAACCTTTTTAGATACTATATATAATTTCAAATGCTTATAACTGCATTAGTTGCATCAACCCTGAAACAGTTTTTTTATGGGGAAGGGGGTCAGAAAGTTATAATATATGACTTACACTAGTCGTGTTGGGCAATCCCTCAACTAACAGGACATAATTAGGCTCTATGGGCTTTATACACTCAACTGTTGCTATTAGGGCCTTTGTCCAGAAAGCCCATTCTTAAAGTGATAGAGACATTACTGAAAAAGTAAACTATATGAGAAAGATTTAGACAATGATCTGCATTTCATGATTTGGTTTTCACCCTCTTAAACGGAACTACTGAAAAATATGAGATGTTATAAAGAGTACTGGTATGTGATGTTGTAAACCAAATGAGAAATGTTACTTCCTATATATGATAATGATCAATCACACATAATCCTATTTCTATATTACCTCTATGTTTGAAACAAAATATATGACTTTGAGCTGTAAAGTAAATTAAAATACTAAATAATGATGCTTGATTTCAGTTCACCTACATTACTGTAATGTAAAGGGTTATATTTTGAAAGCTGACATCACATTCTTCTCAACATGATCATTTTGGTCTGTAGCATATACATGTATTGTACACTACATGTACATGAGTACATGCACTTGTACATTGTATATACACTACAATACAGGCATCCACTTTTGACACAGATTCCACTTAAAAACTAAGTTTTTCGAGCTAAGTTTTGCTTAATAGTGGAATAAAATTAATTTCAAACAAAAAGTTGAAAGCAAGAAGTATGTATGTGCGATTTTAGATAGGAACACATGCAGTTTTTAATCTAATGTCCGTCCGTGACACTCAAAATGTCCGTCCGTGACATCCAAATGTCCGTCCGTGACAAAAAGTTTTCGGACCTCTAGCAAAAGTTACAGCTTGCTTTCAAATTCTATGTATGTGACAGGGAAGTCAATTTACTTGACTAACATTTGCAATCAAAAAAATTTGTCAGTGACAGTTTGTTTAGATAGAAAAGACAAAAGATTACCGATAAGTCAAGAAACCCATTTCTATCTTGTCCGTCCGTGACATTGAATATTTAATGGATTCCATTTTTAGTAGGTAACCATGGCAACCAAATTTTATCATCATTTAGCACCTTCAGTGGTACCCTTCACAATGAAACATAAAACAGCTCAACACATCTCATAACTTATTTTTTACAGGCCTTAAAACTTTCAAAATTTGTCAAATGTCCGTCCGTGACTAACCGATCAGGCTCCATATGAAAAAGGAAATCCTGACAAAATATTATATCATTTATCATAATTATGGGATTACATTTTAGTTATTTATTCTTTCAATTTTTTTCAGTTGTATTATCCGACTAGACAGTTCTGCGGAATAAAGAGGCAGAGAGAAAAGATTTTTAGCATGGCAGGATCACCATCCCAGGGACAGGGATCACCGGGTAGTATACCACGTGGGCTTATCAACAGGCGAGGGAGTGTTAGCAAACCAAGTGAGCGTCTGCCCTCTCTACGCACACGTGACCTGACTCTAGGAGGTATACCCAAGGTAAGGACAGCCTTTAGTAATAATGGTGATACTCACTTTTTCTAATTCACAACTGAATCACTGATAAATGTGCTTTTCAGATCAAATTCTTCAGTAAAAGAAAAGTATTCTAGATCAGTATAACACAGTTGACAGTTTCATGAAAATCACTACATTTAAGATGCCTCTTAAATGATCCAAAAGGGAAACTGGAGCAGTGATCGACAAATTCTCCAGACTTCGTTTTGGAGGGAATGGCAAAAGTTTGCTGAAAATTTATCTTGTTTTTGTTTTGTTTTTTTATGTCTACAGGTGCAAAAAATCTATACATATATGTTCTGCTTGCAAAAGATACTGGTATAAGAGCATTGTGATTTAAAGCCATATAGAGTAGAAATTCAAAATTTATGTCTTAAAATCAATTTATAATTGATTGTAATTCATAATTCTCTTTGTGTAATAGTTATTCAAGTTGGACCACTGAGTTGGAAAGAGTACCACTTCGATTGAGATAGCTTAAATCCAATATCTAATTATACTTTACTGTCATTTTCTCTTCTTTTTCTTCTTCATGTATTTATCTGCAGAAATCTTTCAAGCCTAATATTCCAGTAAGGAGAGAGAAAAATAAAGATGAGTAAGTACCTTGTATTTTCTTGTAATATTTGGACATGGAGTGATCTTTGAAGATGAGTATTCCAGTAAAGAAAGAAATATAATGAATGGCTGTTGCACTCTGTTACTTTAATATGTTTTTTTTTAATTGAATGATTATTTAATTATTACAAATTCCTAAAGTTAATACATCAATAAGAGTTTATTGCTATGGTTGAATGTTTTTGTTTTTTTGTTTGTTTTTTTTTTATTTTGTGTTTTGTTTTGTTTTCCAAATTGTGTTGAGATGGAACATTCAAATCACAAATAAAAACTTATTTGTTCTTTTCATTGTAATTATGTTTAGGAGAATTGTGTATGTATTTTTCTCTAAGCGCCATGAGCACCGAAAGATGGACCTGTGCGCTATAGATACAAGTAGCCACTATTATTATTATTATTCATGTTTTAGCATAAAATGTGGACATTTACGATGTCTCGTCAGCTTTTAGTTGTTGATATATTTTCTTTCTTTTTTTAAAGTCATTTTAATATTTATTTATCAAATGCTCTTGACATTAGAAGCAAAGTAGAAGCAGCATCATCTTCATCATCACCATCTACATCAAGGAGGTCTGGAGATGGGGAGAGAGGTGGAAGAGGCAGAGGAAGAGGCAGAGGGAGGGGGAGGGGCAAGCCTGATTTTATCCAGTCCCATTCATCCATTTTTGAGGGAGGCCCAACTGAGAGATTAAATGCAAGACGTGAGTGAGAAGAAGTGTCTTTGCATCTATTGGACCAGAATACAATCTGACACTCGTTATTTACTACCAGAGAATGTGGGTTGACATATGGGCTAGACATTGGAGGGGGAACAAGTGTTTTGGAACCTAGTCGGTCCATAAATGAGAGAAATTTATAAATCGTCAATAATGATTATCATTCTCACATTTTTTCCTGATTTATTGAAAAATTTGCTTACCTTGGTAATCATGAAATCTTCCCATAGACTAATGACAACTTCATATAAATCATTACATTTTTCTTGAATAATTATAGGTCATATGAAACACAACAAGAATGGGCAAAGCACCAAGATTATTTAGGAATATACTTTGATTTGGTAAAATGAATATGTGAATGATCTTTGCATCTGTTTAGTAGAAAACTTTATCACCATTATTGCTTTGTGTTTATATGCTTTTAAAATGTAACACCTCATAGAACTTTTTATTTGGTTTTTGTTGGTGTATAGCATCTTCAAAGGTGTTTGAGCAACCAAGCTTTCGTGGAGGTGGAGGAGGAGATGGGACGTTCTCCAGCAGGGGTGGTAAGGCTGGCAACAAAAAGAGCATGAATGGAGCTGGCGACTTTATTGGGGATAGTGATCGTCTTAGAGAACTAGTCAGAGATGATGTGAGTGACAGTAATTTCTATCTTAACCATTTAAGCAACTAAATGTTGCAAACACTTATCGTTAATGAATTTCTAAGAGTCAGATTGTTGATACTAGAGCTTGGGCCACTTTTAAAATGTCTGTTAACCCTTTCAGGACAGGAATTATTCAAGGGCTAAATGGATCACATTTTGTTCTTCAAATTGGCAACAATAATATTTTTCTTCGAGTGCTACATGGTTCCACTAAAATGTAATGTATTTGAAAACAATATACATGGTTAGAAACTTTGTCGAAAAGTTGAAAAAATGGCAAATTTCGATAAAAAACAATGATTATTAATCTCTTAATGTGTTGCCAATTTAAGGATTTTAAAGCTTAATCTCCTTTTTAAAATTCCTGGCATCAAACGCAATATGGTCATGTAACAAAAATGGACGCAATGAGTGCAGAAATTTTTGCTCTTTGTACTCATGCATCTGGTATAATTTTTAGAGCTCTTAATCAAAAGTTATTAAGCCAAACCACAAAATGTGGCCAATTGTCTCGAAAGGGTTAATAGTAGGGCAGCTCTTGGGTGTACCTTTATTGAAAGATCTTGTTATCGTTATCCAACACATGTGACCCATGCTTTAAACTGTTTATTGTAAAATTAAGTATGAGCAAAATGTTTCACAGGAACTCCACAATGCATATTACCATTTCTGTTTTAAAGAAGAAAGAAATTGTCATTCTGTTATAGTCCAAACCATGGTTCCTGCCAGTGCATAACACCTTGGGTGCTAATATCAAGCTTGGATGGACTTCCAAGAGGACCTGCAAAATTGCTTTGGTCCTTCCAGACCATTTCCCTGTGATGCTGTAAGGCCATATTTCACTAATTTTGGACCAGTAAATATAGGTCATTTCCATATTTTCGACTTGCAAAATGGCTTTGGTCCTCTCAAATCAACCCCTGAGATGCTGCAAAGCCATATTTCTTCATTTTGAACCAAGGGTAAACAATTTTCTGCTGAGAAAGCTGTTCCAAACATTGCTCAGCATTCCTAGTATGGAAGAGGTTCAAGGATCAAAGTTGTTTTATTTCGACGATTATCTGGCATCCATAATTTCCATAGAGAAATTTGACATATAATACAAAGAAAAAGACTCCAATAGAGACTTTTTGAAAACGAGTTCAAATACTGATCTTTAAATTATCATCATCATCAATAACAGAAACTTATATGTGCAAGCAGTGGGTATACTGGGGAAGCTTGGCATCAAATGAACTTTAAAAGTTAGAGAACATGTTTACAAAAGATTACTCAAAGGTTTACTAAATTGTCTCTATTCTGAGTCTTATATTCACTTTGTAGTCTCATATGTTTATCTCAGTTTAGTAGATCAGTTACCATAGAGTTTTGTATGTTTCTCTTTATTTAGTTCATTAGTGATCTTGGAGACTCAACCGAAGATGACAGATATCAACCCATTTCCTTACCCATGGCCAAACCACCCAAACCTGTCAAAACACAGTCCTTCAAGGATGAAAAGAAACCTATACTCAAAGAAGAGGATTCTGATGTGAAGATGGAGACCGATGACATGCTAGATATAGATGTTAAAGGTAACTTATCTCCAAAGGCTTGTTCACACGTGACACGGGAAAAGGCCGCAGTAAAATGAAAACTGTTTCACCTGAAAATTAATGGCAAGTGAGAGTGAGAAAAAAGTATCTGCAAAGAGAGATTCAGTGAATGGCCATTTCATTGTGATGATCAATAGCTCTAACTCTCGTGTGCGAATCAATTTTGATATTGCCTCGTTTAAGTTGTTATAGTCCAGTGATCCCATGCTCTGTCATCACAAATGAGGTATCACATGAAAGAAGAAGAAACTTTGTTTTTATTGATGTATACTATGGAATCTAGTTATATTCATTTGATGAGATCTTGTTGGGGAAAGTTGGGTGTCGGCTTTTTCAGAAGCTCACTGTATATTATTTATTATGTCTATTATTATAGCCACCCTGGGCGGTGTTGAGCAGCAAATTCACCATTCGGGTTTAGATCCCAGCACTAACCAGAAAGTTTAGCAATAGAACCCACCTCTCATGGGGCCAAAAATTCATATCTTTATGTTTTAATCTATCCCAAAATTGATCTCATATTACCAAAACAAAGTATGTAAAGTTTTATCAAATGCCACCCAGCACTAGAAACATGCTGCCTATAACCCTGATGTGTATGTTTGTGACTTCATTGATGTCATTGACACTTGCTTGAAAATCAAGAATTTTGGACCCTCTCTATTAACATGTATTGTAATCTTTCAGTCAAGTCTGAACCCATGGATGAAGAGGGCATGGACATCTCAGATGAGAAGAAACCAGAATTGACGTCCTCCCATCTACCACCACCATCCTCCATCTCGTATGCCCTTCAAGATGACTTGGCTACCGGAAGGGTCACATGTGCTACCATCTTCAGCAAGAGGCGAAAGTCAGAGGGAGAACCCCTTTTCTTCCAGATGCCAGACACTCTTCCTGGTCTACCCATAGCAGAGGAGGAAGAGGAAGAAAAGAAGCCAACCGTTTCAGCCAGTGGAGGTGTTGAGAAACCAAGCAGTAGCTCAAAAAAGGTAGCGAGCAAAAGATGTAGTTATGTTTTATTGGATGATGTTGATGAGCAGATGTTATGCCATATTGGTCAATATCTCGTTTATGATAATTGTGGTACTGATAATATTCCTAAATTTGTTGCTGTGCATAGAAAACGAAAAATTCAAATGTCTATAAATAACTGCATAATCATCTATGCAATTCCATACTGTTATGGTGCGTAATACAATGAAAGCGCTCGTGCAGTATGAATTCAAGATCTTTTGACACATTGTGAAAAACATATCTTATAAGCTTAATTGGTTTTACAGTTCATTTGGTTATTATAATTGTACTATTGTGTTCTTCATGGCAGAAATGAAATATTTCCTCTGTACAAGTCCAGTAAAATGCATTAGAAATATAGGAGATCAGAGCTTATATTGCATTATTTATTGATTTACAGAGACCCTGCACTCTTAAGGATCTACCAGAGGGATTCTTGGGTAAGCTTCAAATCTTGAAGTCTGGCAAGACAAGAATGGTCCTCACAAATGGTGTCACCCTAGATGTATCTATGGGAACACCATCCGGTTTCCTTCAGGTAGGCATTGGTATTATCTTGCAGGAACAATACTGTGGTATAGTGCCTCATTCATTTGTCTTTCAATAGAGATGTTGAGGGTTTGAGTTCCTGTCCATGTGTGTATGTCCTTAGACAAGGCATTTTATCTGCAGTTGTCTTTCTCAACCGAGGTGTAATTATTCAAATCAGTTTTGAAAGCTCATTGAGACATTTTATTATGTGTGCAATACAAAACAGAGTGCTCTTTGTGGTGAACAATAACATTGCAGGGAGATTAAGGTAGTCAATGTGAATATTTAAATGTTGATGCTTTTATTTGAGATCTTATTTCATAGTACCTTATCCTTCAAATGTAGTTTGATAGATACAAAACCAACATTTTGACATTATTTGTTATGCAGCTGCTGGAATGTTTAGGTTGCCATAATTATTTTGAGTTTTGTTGTTGTTGATACATCCTGTATAATTTTAGAAAATGAATGTTTGTTGTTTTCCAAATTCATACTGAAATTGCTGAAAAAATATCTGCAAAATAGTAATTGAGTTAACATGATGCATTTATTTTCAGTGCAATCATCTTTTAAGGTAAATTATTCTTTCATTTTGTTATACTGTCATCTAGGACCTGGTCTCTATTCACATCCGAGAAGGAGGTGAAGAGATGAGTGAGATGCTTACTCTAGGACACATTAAGCATCGTGTCATATGTACTCCAGACTTTGAGAGTCTACTTTCTATGCCCACCTGATGAAAAACGTCCTCTCAATGATGGATAGAGAGTGTAGACATTTTTAACATTCTATGCTTCTACAGTCAAACTGTGGAGACAGACAGCTCAAAAGAAACCAGAGAAGCTGTAATTGTTGACATTGCAAGGTAGAACTATCAGTGTGAGCATACGATGAACCTGCTTTTGCTTAGAACTTTATGCTACTGCATATCAATTTGTCCATTGTTCACCACCTGAAATGCTGTAATACCTCAGGTACCTGAAAGTGAAGGTCATATGATGTAGAAAGAATTACTGAACAAAATTGTAGCAGTAGTTCTTTTAAGTTGATAGAATAAGAGGTCAATGAATTTCAGGTAATCATGATGTCCAGAAACAATTAGTTACCAGCTTAGCAAATATTCCACAATTCATTGTTGTCCTTGAACAAATTAGTCTTGAATGCAGAGGTATTTCTTCTGATTGTCATATGTCCCATGTTTGTAAATTGTGACCTACAGGCCTCCATCCGCTCCACCAGAAAATTTGGTGCAGCCCTCCCAAATATCAAGTTGCAAATAGAATAAAAAGCAATTATTTCATTTTAATTTTTGTTCTATAAATAGATATAAAATGCACCACTACTGAGTGCTAGTATGAATAAAGCGTCAAAATTGTTGATGGGTACGAAGTTTTGGCTTGTGAGTGACCATTCTGCTTCCCAAAGAATACTTTTTCTACTGCTCACCTTGATGTGATCATAGTGTATCTCATTAGCATAATGGAAAAGATGTAAAAGCATTACTGCCTTCTTGGGGTTTAGTTTGGTAATATTATACCAATTTGTTTATCTTGGTTACTCCAATAAGTATAGGGGACATTCCATTAGACTGAAAATCCATGAGACCGACAGCTCACGAGACCGACATTATCGGTCTCATGAACCTTCAAAAAGTTTTCAGAATGCCTTTGTGACCAACATGTCGGTCTTGTTGGCTGCCGGTCTTGTGAACCCTCAGTAACTTTTCAGTAGGTCTGTGAGACCAACATTCTCAGTCTCGTGGGCTGTCACTTTCTCGTGGTGTGGTTGCGATTTGACAAGGGCCTCTCGAATAAAATAGTTAAAATTAAACACCTAAAGTCCTAAATACATGTACATGATTCTGGTTGAAAGTCTCAGTGCATTTGATGTTTGGATTTGTGTTTAATTCCAACTCTTAATGCAAGAAGCTGTAGTTTGTAAGTCAATGAATGTGATTTCACTATCACTTGCATGTCTTATCAAGGTCTGTTCAAATTTCAAAATCTATTTGAAACGTTGTCGATTGTTGTAGATGTTACCTTTAATACATGTGCAGTAAAAATGTAGTATTGCTGTGAAATTAAATGAACATCCCAGTTGTAACATTTCTCCTGAATCTCAGAGATTTTGAGCTAGAAAGTGATGGTCGAAGGTGAGATTAATTTTTCCCTCAGAATTTACTATGTTGGCCTATACATAAAACTAAAGCTCATCTAGGCAATTTCATTATCTATACTTTGTTAATTACCATGCCATAGAAGACATAGAGATAATGATTGTTGCAATATTAATTTTAAATATATATTTTCACTTATTTAGATGCATGCCATAGGTTGCCTATTTTCTGACTAGACTTCATTTTCTGTCACCTGATTCATTTAATGGACAATGTTTCTGATTCATTTGGTATTTTCATTGATGTACCAATGTATTTATTTCAGTAAAGTGGTCTTTAAAAAAAGTGAAGGAGTACAACCAGATTCATCTCAAATGTTTATAAATCATATTTTTGTTTTCAGATAAGTATGCAATGTATATTTACTGATATATGATATCCACATCTGTCATTTAAGTGAAAGAAATTTATGTACAAAACTAAAATTCAGGCAAAAGGATATCTGCAATACATGTATACATTGAATAAATACTGAAAATTTCAAATATGTGTTGATGTTTATTTTGTCCTTTAATTATGAAAGATAATATAAGTTTTTATGACTGCATATACATGTATTTCATTTTACAGACCCCCCCCCCTTTTTTTTTTTTAGTACTCTGATAATTGATAGATCAATAATTACTCTTTCCTTCATGAGGGAATGAATTGAAAACTAAAAGTATGACACTGAGCCTAACATTTTATATTGCAAAGTGCTGGTAAAACTCAAAGGGGTGAAAAACATTTCCAAATTTTCAGATGCAGTTGGGAAAAACTGATGTGATAGTGACAGGATATTTATTTGCCTCGTGACAAAGTGAACCACCTGGAAAAACACACTTATACCAGGGAGATGGGAGTACTGCTTATACCAAATCCACGACCCTGATAAACAGTATTATTAACTTTAAGTGCTCGTAATACCAAGGGGTTGGATCTTTTAGTAAAACTCCCATCTTGTTGTTATTAGTTTGCAGCAAATGCATGGGCGGAAATCCCGGGGGGGACACGTCCCCCCCACTATTTGGAAGGTAGGGGACACAATATCAAATGTCCCCCCCCCCCCACAATTTGTGGTCGTTTATTATGAAAAAAAATACATCATTCAAAACCGAAATTACCTACATGTACATGTATCCTCAAATTTCGAAATATATAATTTTCTTCTTGTAAAGAACTTGTGTATAAAAAAAAAAAAAGCGCTTGCAGCGTACGACTCGAACTCGCTATGCAAGCCATGGGTATTTAACTCTATGATGCCAGCCAATTGATGAGTGACATCGATCGCCACGTGTCTAGGAGCTATCTATACAGTACGCTAACATCTACCTTAGATAAACTGATGAACATGCAAGAAATTTCTGTCATCCATTGAAGAAATAAAGAGCATGTTCCAGTGCCTGACTAGTTCTGTACTAAAGGATAAAAAACAATGAAATAGTACTACAAAGAGAAGAAAACATGGGATTGTGAAATGCATGTACTTTCACTGCTTAAACTTTCATACCACAATAACTAAGTTTCTGGTCATGGTTTCTGGTATATGTATTCATTTTGCAATTAGCATGTAAATGAAGAAAGTCAAGTGACTAAATGTGATACTATTTGACATATAAGATATTCCTGCTAAAAAAAAATGAAAACAACCAAAATAGAGTATGTAAAGTGAACATGTGATAATTTGACTTAAGTTTTCATGTTTCTACTGACGGTGCTCAGTGCAGTCCAAGTACATACACCTACATGTATATATGACAGTGCATTGCAATGCTGCATTTCTGTGTCACATCTGGACATGAAATTTCTGTCATCCATTAAAAAATATAGAATATGTTTCGAGTGCCTGACTAGTTTTGTACTAAAGGAAAAAATGAAATAGTAAAACAAAGAGGAGAAAACATGGGATTGTAAAATACGTGTACTTTCACTGCTTAAAGGCATTGATTAACATTGTTTCCGGTGAAAAAATCTGAGTTCTATGGTTCTACTGCTTATTGGTGTCTTTGATAAGGTCTAAAAATGAAACCCTGAAAAAATTGTGCTTCAAAACTTTCATTAAGTGCTTTGAAAAGCCGAAAATCTATTGAGTAACCAGATTTACAATGCATGTGTTCCCCCATAGACGGTCGTTTTAATTATTATTGCCTACTATAATAAATAATCAACCTCTGTTTGCGATCAGTATCTATAGGGTTTTGTTTATAATTTTTGTTGGTTTAAGAGTTTTTGAGTACATAATTTATGCAAGTATTCATATACATGTCTCATCTTGACTTGAATTATTTTTAAATCAGGTGCTCACAATGTCTGCCTTTTAACTTTCACACCGCAATAACTAAGTTTCTGGTAATTTTTTATATTCATTATGCAATTAGCATGTAAATGAAGAGGGTCAACAGACTGAATGTGAAAGTATTTGACATATAAAATATTACTGCTCGAAAAAAAAATGAATACAACAAGAATACAGTATGTAAAGTGAACAGCTTTGTGTAAAGTGGTTACAGCTTTTAAGTACCTGATGTACTACATGTATGTTTTATATTGCAGAAAACTGTTCAAGACTAGACTGCAAACGTTGCAAATGCTTAAGTTGTGAACTTGTAATCGATAAGCCGACGCCTTGTCTGCACACAATATTATGTATGTATATGAAGAGAGGTTATTCATGAAGATCAGGTTCTGACTTGTTAATTTCTACTATAATATTTAATTTGTAATAAAGTCGTGCACTAATACAAGAAACGTGAAAGAGTTACAAGTGTATTAAGTATACAAATCTCATGCTGCAAAGCTAAGCCTGGCAATAATTGAAGGTACTGGGGAAGAGTGCAAAACTATATGCAAAATGATGGATTGTATGTCAGTTTCCTTTTTTATGCATGGAGGAGAATCTCTGAAAATTTCATACCAATCTGATTCATATTATCCGAGATATGAGTAAAAATATAAACAAAGAAAATAAAAGAAAATGAAGCATTACAGTAATGCTCTCACACTATTATCATTAAATATATTCTTTTTCCACTGACTATTTTTCCAAAGCTTTGCCATAGTTGGGCTTCTGTGATACTATCTGAGATATTTCTTTGTCATTTCACTTCATAACTGAGCACTTTTGCATTCTTCCCTCCTACACTCTTACCCAGGACCTTTAACTTATAATCATTGGTCTTGCAATCCAGAGTACTTTTCTATTTGGATGTTAACTATAAAGAGACTTGGTCTTATAGTAGACACTGTTTTACCTTTTTAACTGTTGAACAACTTTGTACTGAAGAATACACAGAACACTGGTTTCTTGATTATATTGTCTTTATTTACTAAGCAGCAATGAATGAAGAATATTCGCAAAATTTTCAGAAGAAAAGGTATGGGAATTCATGACGGCATTTAGCTGTAGACAAGAAAGGCAATCTATGTGCATCACCTATAAGGTATTGAAGGTCTACTTAAATAAAGATGTACAATTTGCTGACTTTATTCAAATTTTGTTGCATAGATTGTTTATTTATTTGTGAGCTTACGTTATGTATCAATCATTTTATTTATTTCTCATTCCTTATTTATTACTGATTCGTTTACTAATAACTAAAACAAGTATCTAATAGGATGAATTAAGTACACTCAAGGAAGCAACTGTAATCAAACAAATTTAGAAAGGGACAGAATAATGAACTAAATGATTGTGATCGCTACCACAATCATGCTGACCAGGAAGAAGAACTGATTGTGTAGAGGCTGCCTTAAACATTGACAAATGAATATGTGGGAGAGAAATGGGGATGAAAATACCACGTTTGTAAACATTTAAAGTGCGACCGATGAGACTTAGCAAATGAGTAATAGAGACTCACAATTTCTGGCATTCCTTTCGAGTTAGAATGTTTTCATTTATATTTATGCACGCACATTTATTCATGTACTGGAGTACTGATGGATCTAGGTAGGGGGGGAGGCGGTTACTCCCAATACCCCATATATGTGTGTGTGTGTGTGTGTATATATATATATATATATATATATATATATATTATATATATATATATATATATATATATATATATATATATAATATATATAATATATATATAAAGCATGACATTTCTAATAGTTTGTTTTTTTGATATTCTACCAACACGTGGACTTTGTATTTAATATATATATTATATATATATATATATATATATATATATATATATATATATATATATATATATATATATATATATATATATATATACATATATATATATATATAATATATATATATATATATATATATATATATATATATATATATATATATATATATATATATATACGTATATATATATGTATATAGGTGTGTGGGGGTGTGTGGGGACGTTTGTTACTCTACAGAACAGCAAAGTGGAAAACAAAAATGTGTCCCCCCCCCCCCGCCCCCCACTTCTGAGGGGAGATTTCCGCCCATGAGCAAATGGCATATATCTTGTTAGGTGAGGAATAATTTTTAGGGGTGGTTGAGGTGAGATGGGCGGAGCTATAGGCTAGCTCAGTGATCCAAGAGAAAGTGGTTCTTTTCAGTTACTACTATTATGAAATAAATATATAGATCTACTCGTGATTTTCTTAGTACCGGTATTTAACTTTGATAATACATGTATATTGAATTAGCGCTAGCTGATATGATATCGATATCGATATCCCCAGCAATTCTCAGTTACATAATCACTGAAAATGGCGTCATCCAGTGGAGCAGGGCCGAGCAATCCTCAAAAGCCTCCCGAAAGTATGAGGAGGGTAGACTTTGCACGAGATGATCTATCTTTTAGGGACAAAGAATATATTGAGAAGATGACAGAGGCACACAAGAAAAACGTCGAAAAGCTGTCTAGAGCGAGATATGTTAAGCGGAATGGTTTGCTTGCACTTGCCCTCGGAGCGAGTGCGCTCAGTGTCTGTATCCTTTCACGTGTAAAACTTTCATTGTAGCCCCACATAGAGCTATTTATGTTCTATTAAGCTTCTATTGAAAATACTTTATAGGTCCTAAGTGGTTATTTTCGCGGTGGTTTTATTTTCGCGATTTTCGCGAGTCGGTCCTCGCGAAAATTTCCACTTCAATATATGGCTGTTTATAGTAACAAAAACATCACAAAAATCGCGAAATTAAACCCTCGCGAATTTCCCTACCTAGTCCAAAATCGCGAAAATATCTGTACGCGAAAAAAACAGCTTATACAGTAGGTAGTTTGTAGACACTCACACATATGCGAGGTTATTGTAGATAACCTCGCACTTTATACCTTCATACCGCGATGAAGTGCCTCTCATAGCAAGTGTGTAATATTTTGCACATATGTGTGAGCAAGATAGCCGGCCCAAAACAGCCTGAAAATTAAACTAGTATTAACCTAAACTCACTAGCCTAATTAAGTTTTACTTTGCTCTATGATGATTTGACTTCATATCTTGTGACTTTGTGTGCTTGAAGTGTTGAAGTGGAACTGTATTTTTCAGAAAATAAAATTAAAGGCATATATGGTAGGCAGTTTCCATGTGCACTAGGTCATAATTCACTGACACCAGACTTGGTGGAAAGCACTGGAAATATTGATGGTGACAACACCAGTTATTGGGTAAACACCCAAATGTTGTCCAATTCCCCATGAGAATCCAAAATTATGTGACTTTAGCATGTACTGTAATACATGTATAAGATTTTGTTATTTTATGATATTTCAAATTGGTATGTGAAGACAACAGATGCCAACTAATTACTCAAAACCAGATATCTTCTCACTATTATAAATTTACTTCAAAAAAAATTGTTAAATACCCTTTCTCTTAACCTTTATATTGATAATTGTCACTTTCTATCATTTTTGTAGCACGATGATCCATAATTGAATATGAAAATTATCTTTCCTTAATTTTAAATCCCTTTTTTCTACAGATGCATACTCCATTTACTCTGTCTCACAAGAATCATTTCTGGAGGACTTTGATGAACCAAATAAAAGCTCATAATACTAGAGGATCATTCACATGAATCTTGGAGAGATTGCAAAGTTTTGCTTAGCAGATCATAAAGTAACGGCAGCAAAAGTGCGATGCTTCTCATCTGCTTCCGAACTTGGAGACATTTAGTGAATGCGATCAATTTTCTTCATGTGGATGGAATCTTTCATATGGAGGAGAATCAGCCTTCTCTTCAAGTTCTTTCTAGGTGTTGGCAAGTGTAGCCTGAACAAGGAATCAGATTACTGTTGTTGTTGTTGGGGATCTGCAGCAGTATGCAAATGGTTAATAATAAAGCAACATGTCTCACTATGTTTTGATTATCAAATAATGAAACTGTTTTGTAACTTTTGTTTTATTATTGTTGAACTAAGTAAATGATTGGCAGCATAGTTTACTAGTATTCTCCTATACATTCATAAAGGGATTTGTGGGTGATGTATTACCTTGATGTATGATTGGTTTATATTGAAACATTGATTAATGTATTCATGGTCCACAAATCCTGGAAATTTGCCTTTCAGCAACATTACAGAAACAATACAACATATTTTTGAATGCTTCTCCATAAGATCTCTATTTAACTTTTATAAATGATTTAAACTTATGATATAAAGGCCTGAACAAAAAGATAATTTATTTCCTTCATATGTTTAAATCCAAACTGATGTTTTCGTGCAGTTTGATAGCTCAGATCATACTTGTGTATCTCTTTCATTTTCCTTGCTTTTGTATCACAAGTGTATCATCCTCTGTCATAAAAACTGAAGCAAAAATGCCTATCGTTTAATTGATGATTAACCAGCAAAACATATCAATATACAATAGTAGTTACTAGTAACATTATGAAATTGTAAATTACAATTGTGTATGGAAAATAAAACTATATGTAACATGGTCTGATTGTAAATGTTTCAGAATGTAACTATCTTTACCCTCTAAGTCATTTCCCTAATCTTTGTGTGATATCTCAAATAAGTTACTTTATTTTTTTAACTTCTGAGTTTGGATAAAGTTATTAATTACCAACAAGATCAAGGCCCATATTTTTCATGTGTATGTGCAGTGAATTATGTTGACTTGAAAAGTGATTGGCATTGTGGGTTAAGATCATGGTAAACACAACAGAATACATTGATGATATTATTGTAGCATAATTTCAGTCTTGTATCAAATATAATAAATTTGTCTTCCCCATGCCCCACCCCCCCCCCCCCCCCACCCCAACAAAAAAAAAAAAAAAGCTGTAGCACTTCTGATACAATTTCCTCATGCTGTTATTCCTCTGACTGTTGAATTATTGTTTTACTTCTTGTGATTATTGAAATACATTGTAATTATCAATGACATATACAAGAGAATGGAAATAAAATTGACTTAAACGGTCAGTAGCATGGAAGAGTGCTGCTTTTTTCCCCTCAAATTTTCTAATGCTTTCCCAAAGAAAAGCTACTGTATTCTAATGTCGTCTTTGCAAGTGACTCTCATGATATATGGCCCTGTTAATTTTTCTTGTTTTTTTTTCTCTCTCTCTCTCTCTCAGGAAGGGTGTTTTTAGAAGGAAGATGAAGAAAACAATTTAGAGTTCATGAAAAATAGCAAAACAGATTACAAAGGAACTGAAAGTTTTTTTTTAACAGATTAGTTTTTTAAAAAGATTGTATTAGTTGATTGAAAGAGATTCCAAAGAATTGTGCACCAAATATTTGTATTACATTAATTCCAATGTGAGTTGGTGTTAAAGTAGCATCTACATCATGTATTGAGTAACACTAACATAAGATAAAAAGGTACATGTACAGTTCCCTGTAACAAGTAACTACAATATGGCAGGCCTCAAATGTTGGAGCAGGGGAGGCCCCTTTACCCAGTCAGAAAAGTACAGAAGCCAAAACAAGATAGCCAAAGAACATGGCTAAAATGGCCTTAAGTTTTGTCATTGTTGCTCTATCATATGGCATCAGAAAAATAAATGAAATTACTTTTGTTCTACATTACTTGTGTACTACATTACTTCTCAAGCAAAAGTTAATTTAGCTTTTGCTTTTTTTAGCTTTTTTCTTTTAAAAAGAGGTTTGTTTAGTAACATTGGATGATGTAATGTAATTGGGAATTGTACACTCATTTATAGAGGAATTAGGACCTAATGGACATGTAAATTTATACTTTCAGGATTATACAAAGCTCTTCCTAGTATCCACTTGTACACAACTGACTTTATTTAGGCTATGTTTTTATTTTGTTTTGCTTGTCGTACAGACATTAAAGATAGATTATAGAATATATTGGAATGGGTAGATGTAGTTAATACACTCCCTCTTGTAAAGTAAGCTCTTGTGAATGTTCTTCATGCAGATAAGTTTATACATGTACATGTATGCTCTTTAACTGGAGGCAATTATTAGGGATTGATGATGATTCCAAGTGTTCTTTTGAAGAAACAAAATTGTGATCAATGAATGACCGTTATTATAACCTCCTGTAAAGATGCAATTCTTAAGGCACAGTTCAGCTTGCTTTTCCAATATGCTGTTGGTAGGCCTATATGTGAAGTGGAACTTTTTTCTTTTGTGATGCATGAAAATATGTTTTGCAGATCACAAAAGAGGGAAATTATCACTGACTAAACAATGGTGGTCATGTATTTCCCTTATATAGTTCTTATATAATATTTGTACATTTGATATTGATGTTAATTACTAGTAATGTAATAAAATAATGTACTCTTCTTTATTGAAGTAACACTTAAACTGAACTTTCTTTTGTCAAAATTTGATAATTTTTTTAAATTTTTTTTTTTAGGTCAATCTTTTTACCAAAAGGTGGTAGAATTAAGAATGGTATATTCTTTTCAAAGAGAAACATGTTCTTTGAAAGGGAATCTTGATTTCTGGGAAAGGTGAAAAATAATTTGTGAGCTTTCTCGTTCCTTTTATGTCAGTTTGGAAGAACATCATAGTAGAAACATCCCTTGAAAATGATTGCTCTCCAAATGCTCTTACATTCGAAATATGACTAGAAATAGCTGAAATGTTCAGGGCGAACATTCATGCTACTTGTGTGTGTAGTCCCATATACCCATTTCTGTGTGCAGTACATGTGCTTGTCAGTGAGATTGGGTCAATTTCTTATCTATTTTGATGATTCTAAAACAATACAGTATAAAACAATTCTTATGTAGACATGGTCAACCTTTCCCCATTCCTTTGAGACAGTTTCTTTCAAAATGTAATGGCATGACCAGAACTCTACTTCATCTTTAACACAAGACTTTGCTTTAAAAAGGGAAAGAAAGAAAGAGGAAGAGGAAGAGAGGGAAATGTTATGATAAGAAGAGGTAAAAGAGCCGTAAAAGACATAGAAGGTAGCAGGTGAGAGAGATATAAAGAAAGATGACAGAAATGGTGGGAGATTGGAGAGGAAGAAAGAGAAAAGGAAACATCTATGATTATTAATAAGATGTAGAAAGAGAAAGAAGGGTAGAAGATGGGAGAGAGAAAGAAAGATGACAGGAATCATAGGAGATTGGAGGGGAAGAAGAAAAAATGGTTATGAGGAGAGGTAGAAAGAGAAAAGAGTAAAAAGAGAAGATGAGATAGACAGAGGAAACTATGAGAAAGAGGGAAGGTTCATAAATTTTGAATCCTAAAGATAGAGCCTATCCCTTTGAATGAAATACATATATATCATGATTTATTTTTTTAGCATCACCTTTATCCATAAAAAGGGGTAAAAAGTAAGTGTCAGCTTTATACTGGTTTTCTTCTTATTTATTTGGTCTTAATTTCTCTTTATTATTATTTTTTTAATTCTATAGTTCTATACCCTTTCCACGAAGGAGGAGGAGGAGGAGGGGGTACATTAATTGTGTCTGCAATCCCTATATCAGTAGGATTCTCGATCAGTCACTAACGAACCCCACCTCTTGAGATATTGTAGCTATATGCCAGTTTTTACTTGTAATGATTCAATTTATGAACATTGTTGCAAAAAATCTGACATACACAGCGATTTTGCGATTGCCCTTTGTCCGTCAAGTTAAAAAAAGTTTTTGCGTTGAATATGTTCACTATAAAAGGGGGTGGGGACGTGGGGTCCACTGAACTCATGCCATTGAGTGAAATCGGAGCAAGATGGCGCACGTTACAGGTGACTGGAATCCACTTGGCGATGTATTTTATCGGTAAATTTCGCGAAACATGATTACCTTCTATATTCCAATGACTCTTTTGAATCGTTACTATTATTTTTTAGGCTGAAATGACTGTGGATAACAATTCACGTAAATATTTTATGTCTTTAAAGACGGTACATTTTTACTTCAGTCCCACCCGTCATTATTTGATGATGTATTTTGCACCTGACTGCAGACTTCAGTCAGGACAAGTTGCATGTTGTTGTTGTTTTTGTTGTTCTTGCTGTGTTATTGTTGTTTTTGTTCTGATTGCTATTTGATTATTGTTATTATTATCATCATACATTATTGTTGATATTGTTATCAATGTATCATATTGGCATCTTGTGCAATTTTATAATTTACTGGGCCTGGGGGTTTTGTTGTTTTTTTTGTCTTTTAATTGGAATTGAATTGTCCATTAATTTTTTTTGAGAGGACTGCCATTCATCACTCTTGGAACCATCACTGGGGCTGTGCCAATTTTGGTTGTGGTCACGACCTCTAAGTTGAAGGGGTAAAAACGCCAATATAATCAGCAATTTTAATAGTGGTCATACTGACCACTAAGCTGGACGAATGCAAAAATACTAGTCATTTTCTATCGCATGTACTTAAGGTATTGGGGGGGGGGAATAAGATAAATATTTCAAATACTTCCTTTCAAATTCAGCTCTTTAAAATCTCACTCCTTAGTACCTTAAATGGCCGTTAGGAAAAACTTCTGATATTTCCAGCAAAATCCAAAATCAAAATCATGTCCAAAACCTAAGAAATCCCCGCTGCTTTTTTTGCTATCGCATGTTGTTTTCATTGCGCCAATGTTTTTAGACTAAACTTGGCCAATAAAATTTTGTCCACAAAGAAACTCAGTATCGCGCACACATTGATCTCTGTGATCCCGCACACAGAAAATCGGGACTTTTACGCGTGTGCGATAGGACCGCATTTTTAACGGCCGAATATTTGGGGGGGGGGAGATATCAGCGCTCGTAGCGATCAGGAAATGTACACAATGACTTGTGATACCCCGTTTCTACAGAACTGACAGTAAATTACTGATTTCATTTTTGGAATTACCTTTTCCAACATCCGTGAGTTGAATTTATTGTATTTCATGGATATGTTGGTGTCGGTTTTTGTAAATTAAATGCTGATTTTGAATGAATGTTGGTGACTTTTGTGCAGTGGTGTTTTGAAAGTGTCGAGGTGTATGACTGCCTAGAGTCTACACATGAAGTATAGTAAAGTCGCTATGTTTACAATAGTAATCAGCAAAATTTTGAGAAAAATACTTCCTTCTACATTTTAGGATGATAGAATATCTGATTTCATCATGCCAGATTCTTCAATAGGCAGAGAGGATCTAAGTTTATCATCTTTATCGAGTTAAATTTTCGGGCTGTTTTTGGCCGGTGATCTTACTCCTTTCCAGCACACATATATATGTGCTACTGCTAGAGATCATACACTTGCTATGGGAGACTGCCTCCCATAGCAAGTGTATGATCTCTTCTAGGTTATTATCTATAATAACCTCGCATATTTGTGAGTGGCTGACCATTCATGAACTTGGTCAACAAAATTGTCAGTCCTGGCAATGTGACTATCTGAGTTGTAGTCGTGAGTCGCACAGAGTTGGTGAGAGTTCTCCCAAGTCACATCAAGCATGTCTAGAGCTCTGTGCGAGTTACCGCAATGTGGGAGTACTAATTTGAGTCATCTTGCCACAACATGGCACATATCGCAACTACAACTCGGCTAACTCAAGTGGGAGAGTCAGTGACAATAGGTAATCAATTTTCTCTAATAAATGTTTGATGTAACATGTCATGGTGTTTTCTCTGTAGGAAAGTGGAACTGTATTCCATGGACAGACTGTGGCAGGAGGTGGCTGACCTTCGGAAGTTCAAGGTTGCTATGGCTCCTTTTGGAGGACCAATCGGTGAGAATCATTCAGATAAAAAACACATGCAGTACAAACAATTTGTAGATTTTTTATGAAAGGTAAAAGAAATCTATTGTCAGACACTAGGCCAATAGCTATATGGGGCACGGTGAACAATCACTTGTTGTCCTCATCCACTGTACGACTGTACGTGGTTATGATGTGCTGGGGTAATGTGCTTTAGGAGAGTTGTCCCAGAGGGTATTTGTCCGGGGGGAGGGGGGGATAATTCGTCACTTGGTTTCGCGAACCGATGTACGTGCATAGGCTTAAGTACAGGAGATAGGTTGGTTTGTGAAACCATTGACAAATTATCTGAGGAGGATGTTTGACTTGGGGGTAGTGTAGTAATCCTGGAGGGCTATGGTAAGTAAATGTTGTCCAAGGATTCAGTTCTCAGGTGTATTCATCTCAGGATCATATACTCTAAGACAGTTTTCTTTCGTAGTGTAATTTCCTGGACAGTACTCGGTATGATTTTTAAGCTAATTGTTGCTTCTGTTCTAGCTCTGATGAGAGACAGTAGTAAGATCACCCAAGTCAGAGGTTCTTCACACATAGTCATCTTTATCTTCTCAGCTGCAGGAAAAGAAATTTCAAGAATCAATGTAAGTTACTCAGGAACAGAAAAAAAAATCATCAAACAATACATAACTATGAGGTTTATAAGATATTTGATGCATCAAATCAATTAGTACTGTTTGAGATATATCACAATTATTGATCAAATGGAGAGGAATAAAGAATGTTTTAAAATGTATTTTAAATGGATGCACATTACTTTTCTGATTGGCAGTAATTAGAAGTTTGTAATGAGACTTGCCCTGGAGTATTTCAAAACAATTTTCTTTTGGTTTAATCTGCCTAAATTACAAGCTTTTAAGATTTGTCATGAGAAGCTTCTGTCAAGAAAGGATTCACAAAGTTTAAACTCATAGTAAAACACAGAATTAGTCAAGTAGTGTGATAGAATATGAAAATAGAAAGCTAAACTTACAACCTAAGAATGATGAGTAAGAAGAGACATATGTTCATTTATGTATAAATGAATATGTCCCATCATGACAAGATTATTTTGCTTTATATTTGTTATTGATTTTGACAGTGGGATAGTGGTAACGTGATCCACATGGGCTGGTCCTTGTCAGAAGACCTTCTCTGTGTCCAGGATGATGGAACTGTCCTTGTCTATGACATCTTTGGCAAATACCAGCGCAACTTTAACATGGGACAGGTAGGCTACAGTGAAATCACAAGACCACTGGATACGAAGAAAGTATTCTCTAGAGTCTGCTGGTTTTCATATACAGGGGGTCATTTCATCAAACCGTCATAACGACAAGATCAGCGACATCTCGACGCTGTCGCTCAACTTGTCTGCTAAGTGTTTCACAAAGCCGTCTTTGCCAAGACCAGCAACAACTTCGCCGACAAGTGACTTGTCGGTACTCCAGACCTGTCATATCTTTTTAGAACGCCATCACAAGCCAGCTTTTAGTTAGTCTATGGGCTGCGAAAAAATAAGAAATGTAAATTAAGAGAACATTTATTTCCTGATCTCCAAGCACTATCCTTTACCATTCCTTTATCAAATAGTGTTACTAATGTTCGTATTATAATATTTTACAGACAAAAAATATGTTTTTATGACTTCTTGACCCCCCAACAAGTAACTGAGATTAATATTAAAAATACCCACATCGGTCTACCATAGAAAAAGCGTCGAAAACGGAACAGTCTGTATATACAGACCAATTTAAACGACGACAATTTATCATGTATGTATTTTCCCTATATATATCCCTTTTCACGCAATGCTATGATATGAATAATAGTAAATGTATTTTTTATAAATGAATATCAAGAATTGGGCCATAAAATATCTTAATTTGATCATTTTCTCGAAAGTGTACACGAATTTGGTCTTCTTTCCATAATTAGTCAATTACGGTATCCTATTATTTACAAATCTAGTTTCATACATCGCAAAAGCATCCTCGAGTTTTCTCAATTTTATAAATTCTAAGATACCAGAAGTAACACATATTTTCATGTAAACGTGATGTTTGTATCAGCAGTATTCATTTTCGCTGCCATTTTTGACATTTTGGAACAGTTTGGGAAAAAATGAGCCTCAAAATGTGTTTGGGTAATTGACGATAAATCCGATCGATTGTGATAAAGACTATGTTTCTTAGCCGATGAGTATCGATATCATTGAGTTGTCGTTTATCATGTCTTCGTGAAACAGTTTTTCAAGTCCATGACATTTCCCAAGATCGCCGACAAGAGTTATGACTGTCATGGAGTTGATTTGATGAAACAACCCCCAGGTTCCTTTCAATGCAGGTTTATTGAAAAACACTGCTCAAAAAATTGCAGGCTGTATAGACAGCTGTTCTTTATTTACAAGTAGTCTGTAAAGCAGGTTTGACTGTATATCTAAAAGTTTCAGTGCCATCACCATGCTGGTGTATCATGTTGAAGTTGAATGACTTGAATGCTAGGTTGCTTTAGAGAATAATGGTTGTGGCATAGATTTGAAATTTTAAAGTCAAACTTGTGTAGAATAACCAGTCGAGAGATATTCTAAAAATCAGTCATGTAGTCATTATGATAAACAGGTTTTCACTAAGGCAAGAAGAATGCTTAAGGGAAACAAAAAATGGCTGTTTTGTGTTTGGGCATTTCATTTCTTAGCTTGGGAAATATGTACAGGCAGTGTAAGAAGTGGTCTCTATACATCATTGGCAGTGAAATGCATGATTAAAGTGGATGATAGCATGCCTCTGAGTCAGAAAAGCATGGTAATTGTATGTTTGTATTTTGATGCATTTCACCATCCTTCTTTTGTAAATATTTTACAATTTAACCAGCACTTGCTGCGATGAGAATGTAGACAAACCATTGATTGAATTTGAAAATCTTTTACACTGCTGTAATACCAACAACTTAGCACTTTTGTCAGTAATTATGGAAAACCATTGTGATATGGGCCAAAATGTAACAAATTATTTAATCTGTAGACATGATATATTCTAATGCTTATTTGCTGTTTCTCCACAGGAATCTAGAGAGTCCAAGGTCATTGAACCCAAAGTATTCTACAACACATCCTATGGAGGTACTGGTGTAGCTGTTCTTACAGGAACCTACAGGATCTATGTGGTGAATGATGTGCACAACCCTACTAGCAGGAAGATGATGGAAGTACCAGGTTAGTGTGCAAGGGGTTTCTTCTTATCATGTTGCTACACTTCCCTAGCCACTGAATAACACAGGCTCTGGAGCACTGATTGAAGTTGCTGAGATCTTGTGATGTGCATGGCTCTAGTAACAGGGCAGTAAAGATGTTCAATTGTTTTAGGTGCCACCCTGTGGATCCATCAAGGTTGTATTCCCACTTCTGCATTAAGGCTTTGCATCATCCAACTCTTGTTCTAAATGGTTGAGGCAGAGCCAAACTGGCTGGGGCTCATCGCCTCCTACTGGAAGGGATTTCTTGGGCTCTATATACAGTGTGGGGGCGAATAGAGCAAAGTGTGCAAGCATGGTCAGACACCCTATTAGAAGGAATCTTGTCCATATAATTATTAATCTGTGGACAGTGATATTCTCATTGGGTGAGAATTATTATTTACAAGAAAGCATTTTTAGCTCCCTATCCCATGCATGGAATAATCCAAAGTGAAGTCCTTCTTTTCTTCTGTCATCTATTCTCTCAAGTCTAAGATTGCTGTGTCATCGGTGTTCAAATGGTTTCTAGTGGTATTGTGAGAATGCTACAGTGTTCAGGATTAAACTAGCACTGCTTGACAGATGCTGGTTTTGAGTGCTGCCTACAATCCTGTCAATATTTTCCTCCAGGGTTTTTTTTTTTCCTTCAAATTTTCAACAAAATGCCAGAGGCAAAATCATCCTTGGTCCCCTGTGTATTTTGAGCAATGGCTGTATAACTCTAGTATAGAAGTCTGTACACTCTGAGTAATTCCATAGACATTGCTCATTTGCTTGTCTTGATATGGTTGGTCAACTTGTACCAAGTGCTATTCTTAGCATCATTTTGCTTAGCCTGATATCATTTCACCAAACCAACCCAAAGGCTGTCATTGAAATGTAACTGATTGATTATGTGCCTTGTGTGATATAGGACTGGATGCTCCACCCAGCAGCTGGTGTGTGATAGGGGGCGACAGACAGAACCATATCCTCCTGGCTCGAGACAAGCGTCTCTACAAGCTAGACCGGAGTGACATGCAGCAGGAGATTCTTGAGACCAAGACAAAAGAAGTGAATGCCTTCATTGAGATGGCAGTGTCCTTTGACAACCGTTTCCTGGCCCTCTTCAGTGATACAGGTCTACTCTGGATTGGCTCATCGGATTTACAAGTAAAACATTGCAATATTTTATAGAATGATAAATTATTCAATAAACAATTGTTTTTGTGTAGTGCATACAACATTAACATTTTGCTTTTCTCATGATCTTTACGGGTAATGCCTGATATTTTGCTTGGAATTATCAGTGCACTTTGCCTAACAATGTATAAACCATGTGTGCATTTACTACACCTGGGTAGAGAGAAACGACCAGAGAAAATGTATTTTTTAGTTGATACTTTCTGAGCCAGGGTTTACACCTTGTGAATGCAAGTCAGGTGAATGAGCATGAAATAATTTTTTTTCATGTAAAGATTTGATGAAGCAAATTAGAGTGTGTGGAAAATCCAGTAAATGCAAGTTATTTATTTACTTTATTTTCTGTTTTTGCAGAAAACCTACTGTGAGTTTGATACGAAAAGTCAGATGCGTCCTAGACAGCTAGTATGGTGTGGTACTGGTGCTGTGGTAGGGTACTGGGAGAACCTTCTTCTGGTGATTGGACCACAGAAAGACTGGATCAAGTATCCTTATGCAGTGCAATGGCTGCCTTATGGACATTTATGATATATTTTGTTACGGTACCTTAAGAGCCAGTTTGGCCTAAGAATTTTAATTGGTATACAATAAGTTTCCATCTGATTTTTCCTATGAATAAAATCAGACATGTACATTATGAAATTATGCTCAATTTAAAAATGAAACCAAGAAAAAAAGAAAACAGAAATAAAAAATTGAATCTTTGGAGTTTGTACAAGCTGATTGTTTGTACATTCATTAGAAAGAAAGAGATTCATCCGTCCTATTTAAAACAAAATATAATAGTTGCTGGCTACACATTTACATCACAAGGACCGATATCCTAACATAGCTCTGTAAATTATTTATAATTTTTGATCAAATACACTTTGAAAAGGTGATATTAGTCTTAACTAGGTGTTACCTAGATACAATATGGATACTGATGCAGTGCTTGTACCAGAGAGTGATAGTCTGCATATACTCCAGACCCACACACATGAGCTTCTACAAAGGGTACCAGGTATATCAACTTTTTATTTTACAGTATTTCTTAGTCTTCTAATAATGTAGATTTACAGATGTGTACCTACACTATCAATAAAGTCATTTTTTGAAATGTGTTTACATATATTACTACCAGAAAATATATTGTAGCATATATTGTAGTTTGTGTAGTGTTTGGTATTTCCCCCTTTGTAGGTGTATATTAGTACTGTACCAATGCCACTTGTGGGATTTGAACCAAGACTAGGTTGTCTAAGCACAGATGATTTGACTGATGGACCACTAAACCTCTAATTATCTTTTGTAAACCGTGTTTTCAAGGAACCATTGAATAAAATGAGAGACTGTGTATTTGATACCAGCTTCAATATTGGATTTTTTTTTCTTTCTTTTCTAGGTGTTGTTGAAGACATTTTTAAGATTGGTTCGATGGCTCCTGGTGCAATGTTGTACGAGGCTTGTCGGGAATTTCAGGTAAGGAGTCTCATTCAAGGAATTTTTCTTGCTTTATAACACATGTATCCTCATCATCCTTGTTGCAACTAATTTGCTACCAAGGGTTCTCTAATGAAATATGACAGGATCAAAGAAAGCAAAGAAAGTTTTAAAGAAAATTTAACACATTGATCCCATTTTGAAATTGTAATAAAATTATTGATCATATTCAGTTATAAATCAAAATGCAGACAGTGGAACATGCATTGCCACATTGTTACTGTTAATATTTTCTTGTAGAAAGAGAGTCAGAAAGCTGACGAGTATATCCGTATGATCAGAGATCAACTGAGCTTAGCTGTAGAACAGTGTATAGAAGCAGCAGGAGCAGAGTACGAACCCAACACACAAAAACTCCTTCTCAGGGTGAGTTTGGAAATCAGTTGACTTCATTTCAACTTAAACGGATATATAATTGATGTAAAAGTAGAGTATTTTATATGACAGAGCTATGGGCTATTCAAAGTACAACTTGTGCATTGAAACATTGTGATAATTGCAAGAAAAAAAGTGAAAATGCAAATATTTGTAGTGATTAATTAAAGTGTAATTAAGTTTAGTTTAGAGAACCTGATTGATATTATTTTAAAAGTTTATTGGTTATGACACAATACGGAAAGAAAATATCATTGCTGCAGTAGAGTACAGATAATTATCCCCCCCCCCCCGAAAAAAACCAACACAACAACAACAAAACAAACAAAAACAACCAACAACAAAAAAAAATAAATAAATAAACAAGATCTAAAGATATTTGTCAAAGCATACAAATATCTTCTTCTGTTGTTATTAGATTTTGCTAGTGTTTAGTTGTTCGACATTGTTATCCATTTTAAAGAGGAATAAAAATGATCATTGTATTCATGAATTAAGATGGCTCCATCTTACTTGCATAATGTATTGCTTTATATTGCATTATAGCCATTGAAAACACAATTTGCATGTGACTTTGTGACCTATAACATGCATAGACGTAATATGTAATACGTAATACCTAGGTTCGTAGGTCCTTAAATCATCCAAATATGAAGACACAAAATGACGAATTGTCATACCAGTTCTGTTGTTATATGAGCCATGTTATTTTTCATTCTAAGTTCACCTCAATGAAAATCAAAGAATATCATTGAACAAGACTTAATTGACAATATGCAGTCTTTCACAGACCACAACAAAATTTGTATTGTAAAAGATTATAGAAATACATGTAAATAGACCTTAATTTGTATTTTGATAAATATGTTCATGTTGTACAGGCAGCCTCATTTGGTAAGTGCTTTGGGACAAATGTGAACGCAGACAAGTTCGTGAACATGTGCAAGCTACTCAGAGTGCTGAATGCAGTTAGGGATTACCAGATTGGAATTCCACTCACATATGACCAGTATCCTTTTTGGTTTATATTGATTTCATTTGATTTCTATGTCCATACATATCATATATTGGGGGTGCTCATGGTTCCATTCTAAATGTAATTTTAATTGTAAAATTTTATGTACTTATGAATAAAACTATGTTTCTAAGATACCATATTAAGTCCATGAATTGGTTCTTGACTTGATTTATTTGTTTATCTTCCTTAATAATCTATATCACAGACTCAAAAAGTTGACATTGAATGTGCTAATGGACAGGTAAGATATGAATACTCTTCTGATTCATCATTTACAGATCTCTTTGATATACCCTTTGCTGAGATCTCAAAGGGCTTTAAACTGATGTCATTTAACACTGAGATATCACCCTGTTTTTTTAACTTTTATAAGTAGTATTTTTTTAATTCTCTCAAATGGAACTTGAATTGAATTTGGTGTCATTTATGTTTTTTGTGATTGTTTTGTGTTTTTTGTGTTTTTTTTTGTTCTGTCAGTTATAGATTTTTACTGTTCAATTGAATGTTTATTCTTTGATTTTTTTCATTTTCCTTCATGTGTCTTATCCTTTTGTAATTCTATACATAGATTAATCCTGAGAAGACAATGGGCGTTGGCACAACAGATCAGCCAGTATCTCAAGCTACCAGAATCAGATGGTGAAAGTAGAATACTTGGCCACTGGGCTTGTTACAAGGTATGTTAAAGTCAAAGCAGAGCAGTTCTATCCTAGCAAAAATTTTACATATGCCCAGTCAGTGTTCATGGAATTGCTCAAATATCAATTTCTGTAAAACAAAATAATGAAAAAAAATTAAAAGGATTATTGGAATAATGCACCAGTGCAATTTTTGTTTAAAAATGGGATTATTCATATTCCTCTGGATGCTTGGAACTTGGATGTTTGAGGAAATCATGATGCTTAACGATTCAAATATAAAATAAGGGCCTACAGCTTTAAGGTTTACTCAAGGGACTAAGTTATTATGAAAGATTTAAATGTCTTAACTAAAGCACTGATACTCATAGTTATGCTTTCTTTGTTCCTTACCCCTGAGCATATGAAACTATCAGGTTGTTCCTTACAAATATCTGTATGGTATTATTTTGGCTTGTGTATTAATCCTCCTGCTTGAAGTTGATGAGTTCAGCAGTCAAACTGTATTTATGGTGATACTTGTATTTTGATATGAATTTGAATGATTATTTCTCAAAGTGTTGCATATAATGTGATTTGTGATCCAATCAATATCTACAGGTAGAACAGAAACACATTCCAGATGAGTTGATAGCTCAGAGCATCAAGGACAAGCTTGGCGATACACCAGGCATAGCTTACTCAGAAATTGCCAAGAAAGCCTCAGAGTGTGGAAGGACTCAGCTGGCTGTCAAGGTAATTATAAGAATACAAGTTCTTTAAGGAAAACCTGTTATTATCTAGTCTTATAACCTGTGCAAAACACTATATTATACGATACAATGTAGTTCCAGTGTTGAAATATGGGATGGGACATACATTCACCATTCCTAGTTATCTATGAGAAGTATGAGGATTTGCCTGTATAATATAAAATAGAATTATTCAGTATTTTGATGTACCATGATGAAAGAAAAAATTATACAAATTAGTGATGTGATGATAATGTAGAATATATTATGTCTAATGACTGCATGTGGAGTGGTCATCCTAAGGTGGCATGGTTAAAACAACGACAAGTAATAAGCAGTAACAGCCTTACAGGACTATGTTACAATCAAGTTGATTGATGTCATAGAATAAAGCTGTCTAACCCTGAAAGGGAAAATGAACATTAAATTGGCTAGAAGTAACAGAATCAGTAGAAAATATATTGCAAACTGAATTTCCTACTGATCATAAAGACTGAATACAGTCGTGCTGTGTCCACGTCTTTACTTACAAAGTGACGCTGAATGAAAACAGAGAAACAGACTTGCGTCTCTCAAGGCATATTAAACATGTGATGTTTTATTGTGTACAGTTGTTGGAGTATGAGCCCAGAGCAGCAGAGCAGGTTCCTCTCTTGATGACCATGAGAGATAGCAGGACATCTCTTAAGAAAGCCATCGAGAGTGGGGACACAGACCTAGGTAGGTTGCAGTTTGTAATTTTGTCTGAATTTATTGTTGTTCAACATCATTTTGTAATTTGTTTTATCATTTACCGGTCCCCACAGTATGATAATACCTTGAGGCTAATATGATAGACTAAAAAGCTTTTATTCACCTTTTCCTGTCTAAATGGAATTCACTTTATGTTTAAGGTTCTATTAGCTTGCCAGTTCTGTTCTTCTCCTGTGTTTGATGTGGGACTTCCCGGTAGACTGAAAGCCCATGACAATGTCTTTCTCGTGGGCTGTCAGTTGAACCCTCAGAAAAGTTGTCAGAAGGCCTGCGAGACAGACATGTTAGTCTCTTGGGCCATCGGTCTCATGGGCCTTCTGACAACTTTTCAGAAGGCCTGCTGGAATGCAAATGTCAGATTCATGGGCTGATGGTCTTGTGGGCTGTAGCTGTTCACTGATTTGGGATTAATATCTTTTTTTTTTTAGTATACATGGTGTTGCTTCAGTTGAAAGAGGACCTTCCACGTGGTGAATTCCTGATGATGTTACGTAACCATCCACAAGCACAGGATCTTTTCTTGCAGGTAGGACTCGTTCAGGTCCCTGCTACTGTATTCAATTTAACACCTAAGTCAGAAATACTGGTATTTTACTCAGTTTTCAAGTTTGATAAAATATTTTGTCAACTTCGATACTTCAAATTTTTGGCTAGGTATTTTATCCTAAGTCATAGAAAGCTGGCTAGCAGACTTAAGCCAAATATTTTAAAGCCTTGGCTGGCAGTAGTTCCCACTTATTATGCAGGTCATTATAAGCTGCACGCAAGCAAATCAAATTGCACATATTTTGATGTGATACAATAATGCACATGATTTTTGTATTAGATTTGTGAAGTTAAGCAAAAAGGATATTGGATTGAAACTTGATGAATATATTCATATTGTTCCAAGATTCATGTGCTACGTGTTTTAAAGCTCTGTCCACAATTTCAGATGAATTTTAGTGTAAATATGCGTATATGTACGTGATATTTCACCTCTCATTTGTTTCATATTCCTTGGAGGAAAAAAACAACTTTACAGCAGCTTAATCTTTAGTATATCGCTATTCATCAACTAAAATAACAAAACTCTATAAATAAGAAGTGTTTTGGGGACCAAAATTAAATACATGTAGTCGTACATTTATGAAATGATGCCCTGATAAATGACTCTTTATGTGTATATACATTACATATTCTGTGTATTTATTTTTTTCTTTTAGCTGTGTCGTGAGCAGCATCCAAACCTTCTGCTAGATCTGTACAACCAGAACGATAACTTCCAAGAGTTAGCCAACACTGCTGTCAGGGACAGTATCAAGGAGAAGGTAAGAAGGGGATCAGATTTTGTGACCATTCATTAGTGTATCAGGTTACAGGCAAGGGTCAATGATTTGGACAGGTTTTCAGATAACCAGTCCCATTCATTGTGCTAATGATGAAAGGGACTGTTGAATATAAGATTGTATCTCTCATGAAGTTAGTTAGTCCAAGCAGACCAACATACTTTCCCATAGTCCCATGTATCAGGAACAAATCCCCCAACAACTCATTTTTAGAGGCAGTAAAATAAAAATATATCAACATTCATGATACAAGGTTTGTAGGTTTATTTGTAATCATGTTCCTTTGGCCTTAGGCTTACATGGCAGTTTTTTAAAATTTTATGAATAATTTCTGATTCATGTTACTACATATCGCCTACTCAGAGCAAAAAGGGTGTTAACTCATCATTTAGCACAGAGTAAACGCCCTTCTGGCTCTCAACAGATAAGTATCTTTAGATTTACTAGTTTTACCATTTTATTTTTCCTGGTTCTTTGACACTCAGGATTTGCAGAAGAGGTTAACTCAGCTGAATGCCGCCCAGGACAACTATAAGAAAGCCGCCAACGAATTCTCTATGAAGGTAAATATGAAGTACTAGTTGATAACACCATCATGGTCGATCGTATCCTTGCATTGCTCAACACATATGTCTGATAGCCATACATTAAATTGGTTATATTGAATTGGACAAACAAAAAGAAGCCAATATTAATGAAACTTGTCTATATATGGTAAATTGATAGGTTTCTCCATAGTTTTGAATTTTTTCAATTTTGATCAAGGCAAATAGTTTCTGCATTGTTTGGGCAATGCAGCTCCTATATGAATATAACTTCCTCATGTATATTTTCATAAAAAGGCAGTTTATTTCTTTTCTGTGCAAAGGTAATTTCAGTACATATAATGTAGGACTTGATTTCCCAATTCTGAAGGGTAAACTGATATGCCATCTCTGGTTAAATCATGTTAAGCACCTCTGCCTCTTAAAGTATTCTTTTTATCCTAACATGGGCAATCACCTGTAAAAGTTGCAATTTATCCTAACATTTTACCAAATGTCATTCAAAATGAACTTCTGCTGTTGAAAATATCAGTGAATCTAATTGTGGGAGTACTTACCTTATATCTATGTACCTTATCTATTACCGTAGGCAACAGAGGAAGAGATCAAGTTACTAGGTTACCAGACGAGGATGCAGGAGCAGTATAGGGAGCAGTTTCTCCATCTCTCCCTCCATGACACCATCCACAAACTAATTGCCAAGAACCTGGGCAAGATGGCAGAACAACTCAGGAAAGAATTCAAAGTCCCAGACAAGAGGTGGGTACAAGATCCTGACTTTTCAGGATGACTGCCCCCTGGACTACCCAACCCCATAAGGATAATTATCACCATCCTGAAAAATACCCCCCTCCCCGTGAGAACAATCCCATAGAACAAGTAGCCCTGGACAGCTACCTCTCAGAAACTACCACTGTAAACCTTGGACAAACTACATAGGGGGTGATTTAAATAGTGTTAGTTGTCCAGGGGTAGTTGTCATTTGTTGGAGGGTTATAGTCCAAGGTTTGTTGTGTAGGGGTGATATCCTAAGGTGCAGTTGTCCTAGAATCAATCCAGGTTATTACACGAAGCTCATACTTGCCAACTTATTGTTTCATTATTGTTTTACAATACTTTAGTAGAAGACTTGGTTTATAAATAGTTCTTGAGTTTAATTTGATGTTTAGGCAAAAAGGATTCTTTAAGGCTTATGTGTATTAACATTCAATTTATATTAAAACCCATGTTTATGACTTAATGAGAAAAAGAAAGGCACTCTGATATACATCATATTTTGATACTTAATACTACCTGAAGGCTTGTTAAATCCTTGGCATACGACTTTGACCAAAATTTGAATAAAGAGATATTCTTTACTCTTTGTTTGATGATGCTGTTCCATAGATTCTGGTGGCTGAAGATTGATGCCTTAGCTGGTGCTGGAGAATGGATAGAACTGGAGAGGTTTGCCAAGAGCAAGAAGTCACCAATTGGATATGAGGTAGGGCTTGTAATAATAAGTTTCAGTTTTTAGTATTTCTTCAGTTGTTTATATTGAATTAATTATAGATATATTTATAAACTCATTCAGTTATATAATTGTCTCTGCATCTGTGTTTATGTGTCTGTCTCTACATCTGTGTTTATGTGTCTGTCTCTAATCACAGTATGGTACCTCTCAGAAGTAACTACACCTAACACAAATATGTAAATATTTTAGTGTGACTTTGTAAGCAACAGCACTGTAAGCAACTGAGTAGAAATTCTGTGTTACGAAGACAGGCACATATTAGTCTTTCCATGAAAACGTATAGATCTATGTGAAAAGTTGCATTGAAATTGCCATTTATGTATAGAATGAACTCACTCTTTTTAGGTATTGCATCTCTCTAGCAATGATTCATAAAATTGGAATGATTGAGGACAAAACTCTTAATATGTAACTTTAATGAAATTCAGTATGTTTCTGCTTTCTGAATTGATCACTGATGATTAAGATTATCTTCCTTCCCTTAACCTTCTAGCCATTCGTGGAGGTGTGTATGAAACATCACAACAAGTATGAAGCTAATAAGTATGCTGCCAAGGTCACCCCTGAACACAGAGTCAAGATGTACATCAGAATGGGGTAAGTCACATGAATCTTCTGTGATCATTATTAAAAATTATGTTTCTCCCCCCCCCCCCCCCCCCCCCCCGTGCTTTTCAAAATTCTTTCCCCTCATTATGCTTCATTTTTTGATAAGGCATCTTTTTCAAAGAAGAAAGATATTAGTGAAGGTAACATATCAATAATAATAATAATAATAATAAACTGTTCTTGTATAGCGCATATCACATTATGATATAACGTCCCTATGTGCTTCCAAAGGGTTTGGATATTATTACCCTGGCTTTAGCTCCGGCAGCCATAATCAGCACACAGTGCATTTCAAGGATAAATCCTGCCAGGTACCCATTTAACACCTGGGTGGAGAGTGGCAAATGTGTATTAATGTCTTGCCAAAAGACGTTAGTGCCAGGCTGAGATTCGAACCCTCAACCCTTGGATTGAGAGTCAAGTGAATGAACCACTATACCATTACACCTCAAGAAGACAGCCACCTTATGAAACTTGAAATTAAAGTCAACCAAAGTAAAAAGTTAACTTCGAGTGCTGTTTTTCCATGTAACGACATTATATACACTAGAAAGAATCATCAAATTGCTTTTGAATATATGAATGGATATATAACTATTTGTGTATATTAATAGATATCTTTATATTTTAAAAATATTGATTTGATAAAAAATGTATAAATATGTACACTGGATATTCATCTTGTGTCATTTAATGAAAGTATCAGATAATCACAAATATGAGAAACAAACATAAATAATTGAAGAGCTTGTCATCAACGTCGATCCATATCCCTGAGATACCAGGTGCTTAGAGATCTGTGAAATGTCACAAAATAAGCGAAGCCTAACCCCACATATTGAATTTCATGCATGCTTATGCCTCTCTATCACAGTCTTATTTCATGTCTAAGGATGTAACTTACCAAACACTTTATTTCTCATCTTGAACAGAACCCTAGATGAAGCAGCTGAGCTAGCATTCCAGCAGAAGAGTGAAGAAGATCTCAACCTGGTTCTCAGACAGTGTGCAGGAAACAGACAACTCTCGGCCAAGATCAACACCATGAAGCAACAATTAGGGAAGAAATAGACTCGACCAAATTTTTGAGAGAGATTTTCCACAATGAATTACACTTTCCTCCGCAAGTTTTGTGAATAATTCAGATCACGGTTGCAAACATAGTGCAATAACTGTGTGCATCGCATAGTTCATTGTGCAAATTGTACAATAATCTTTTACCTTATTTGATCACAGTCTTATGGTCGAAACAAAAGTTACATCGATATTTCCTATGAGGAGAGATTGCATCACAGGGATGATGTTGGATGGAATGGTTGTTGTCTGTGAAGAGTGTTACAGGGTGTCATCGTGGTAACTGCTGATATTGATGATGGTAATGATGATGATATTAGTGAGGATGATGCTGATGATGACAACAATGATGATGATGGGGGATAGTATCTGCAAAACCTGCCACTTGGTGCATATTTGAGGCACTTTCTCCTGAAAATTGTAAACAGAATTAAATGACAGATGGATGGTTCAAAATAAAACAAAAATGAGTTGAAAATTGCATTGTAGATGCATGAAAAGTTCATTTTACAAATATCATTGACCTTTATCAACAGTGTTCAACTTTTGATTTACATTTCCTAAAACAAAATGCCAAAGATTCAAGAAGCTTGTTGATGAGAGAGAAATGAATTTCATCCTTTCCTTTATACTTTCATTTTAGTTTGTTTTTCTTTTGTATTTATGTTATTAATCTTGCCATGAAATGATGAACCCATAGATGGGCTTCTTGCATTGAGAGTTATGTTCAACAATTTAACATAATTCTTTGTTTGGAAGAGGTGGGTTCAATAATTGAACAAAATGTATACAATCTCAAGCCTCTTGAACTAATGCAAGAACCTTGAGATTGTTAATGTGCAACTTTATCCCTGTCTCTTTATGTAACAACTTCAAATGACCTTCTCACTAGTGCAAAACATGAACTGAGTGTCTAAAAATTAAATATGTATGGAATGCATAATATGGTCAAGCAGTCACAAAAAATTATGAGCTGTTGTAATTTTCTTTTTTTTTTATTGTTGATGTCATCCAGAATAAAAATGCTTTATCAGAAGCAGAGCATGAAGTGCATAATTTCATTGTATTGCAACCACATACAGAATCCTTGACAGCTTATTTTATTAAAGATAAAGTTGAGTTCTGGTCATGGGGTCATGGGATTACATTGTGAAAGAAACTGTCTGGAATCAATTTGGAAAGGTTGATCATTTCTAAATAAGGATTGGAGTATACTGTGAGGTTTTGTAATCATCAAAATGATAAGAAATCAACCCAAACTCGTTCAAAAGCACATGCACCACACAGAGAAATTGGTTTATTGGACTGCACACAAATGTGGCATGAATGTTCGGCCCAAACACTTCAGCTATTTTTTGTCATATTTCGAATATAATGGCCTTTGAAGAGAAATCCTTTTCAGGTAACATTTCTACTATGATGTTCTTCCAAACATAAAAGATATGAGAAAGCTCACAAATTCTTTTTCACCTTTCCCAGAACTCAAACTTCCCCTTAAATCATCCTCTGTACTTAAAGACTTAAATATCAGTGTAAAGGAGGAGAAGTGATCATTATTCACATATTGCAATTACATACAAAACCCATGAATGATATGGTCACATATTTCAGTAGTTCATTAAATGAATAATAGGTCTTATATGAGTGGTTTATTGCCTTGTTTTGTTCTGCATAAAAGAATAACCCCATATTCAACCTCTGACAATACTTTGACTAATAGCTAAACGTTCCATAGTATATGTTTTGGAGATGTACCGAGTATAGAAAGCAGATAAAAATAGATGCAATGTCAGTTGCCAAGATAGAACATAGGTTGGATTGCCATATTTGTGATGACCACAGTAAAAACTCTTCAAAATCCCTATACTGATGCCAATCATTAAATGTTAGTACAGCTAATAGGTAGTTATAAAACCATACCATGTTTTATGATGCATCTCTCTTGTCCAGTCTTGTAAGTAAAACATAAATGAATAAAAACACTCCACAGTATGGTGTGTAAATATAATGGAATGTATGCAAATGAGCATATTATGGATGTACATGTATTATATTATTTCTATGAAATTATGTATTAAAAGAAGTATATGAAATGTATGCAAAGAATCGTATCTTGTTTTGTTCTTGATTGGAGCTTTTAATCATGTAAACCTTAAAAGAATCAAAGTTGATAAGACAGAGAGTATGGAGAGAGAAAGGAGAGAAATGGGAGGATAGGATATTAAGGGAGTGAAGCAGAAAGGGGAGAAGAGAGAGAGAGGGTGGAGGGAGTGAGGAAGAACATATTTCTTAATGACAAGTTTACTTTACATTTTTACCCTTTTAACTATTGTTCCTACTTCATTTCGAAAATAAAGAGAGGGAGTTCTCTTGCTTAAAACCTTACAATTCTTCTAAGACACAGAGAAACATCCAAACTGGAAGTAATGACAAAAACGATTACGTTCGGGGTCATTTGTTTGTCACTCGATACTGAGAAGGTCGATAATATTTGGAGATGTCAGAGTACTTGACTTTGACCGATGCTGATCGTTACAGGACTACGATCAATTTCAAATCGGATTATAGCCTGCCAAGCAAATGCAGGAGACTGAAAAATCACCATTGTGAAGGATTCGCTGAACCTTCCTTTATAAAAAGTTCATCAGAATATATTGATTTTCCAAGAGCAATAACAGATTAGTGTTTTTCTGTTGTTTTGCTTGATTGGTAAATTGATTTATTTCATTTGTTTATAGCTGGCATTGGCTTTACGGATACCTACTGTAACCACCTTCGAACTAATTTTCCTAGAAGTGATGAACGAACGGAAGGCAGAAAGTATTTCTGTCATGAAAAAAGGCATTTTTGGAAACATTTATATTTAATCAGCCACCTCTTACGAGCTACGCTTTTTGGCTGGTTCCTCTCATTTCTCTTCCATTTTTGATTTGTCTATTACGGAACTTCAATTGTTAAGTTGAGATTTATTATCCTATGTGTATATTGTTATGTATTTCTGTTCTATGAATATATGTATTTCATTTGTATTTTGTCATATTGAGAAACGAGAAATAAATAAATGAGAAAAAACTAAACTAATTCATTCTGTCAAGACAAAAGTTCGTCTTGACAACCCCTGAACTGTTTGCTGTTAATGTTGTTGTTGCTGTTGTTTTGGAATTATTTGTTTGTTTGTTTGTTTGTTTGTTTGCTTCTTGTTATGTTGTCCACATCTATTGCAAAATATTGATTAAAACTAGAAATCCAGTCGTTTTAAACCCCGGAAAAAGATATTTCGCTAACATCTTTGTAAGACGAAGTACATGTATTAACTCGTATGAATTTATTACATAAAATGCATGTCCTATTGCACGAACTGCTTTTTCCGATTTATTTATTTACCGCTAACCCTCACGCCAGGAGTGAGAGCCCGGAGAGATAGCAAACAATGAGATGTGAAATGTGACTGTACACTACTACAATCATGCCTTTTCGCAAGTAATCGTAGACAATGAGCAAACACCATCTCTCCACTGACACCACAAGTAGATCCACTCTCCTTGCTCCTGATTTCCTGCCTGGCGAGACGATGAAAAGTGGCTTGGGGTATTTATCCAGTGGTGCTTGGTCAATAGATACAAGACGGCATCATGGCAACGTCATTCTGATGAGGTTTTTTTTTATTCAAAGCCTGAATTTTATTTGATGATTTCCCTTGAATTATTTCTCCTTCTCCTTCTCCTTCTCCTTCTTCTTCTTCTTCTTCTTCTTCTTCTTCTTCTTCTTCTTCTTCTTCTTCTTCTTCTTCTTCTTCTTCTTCTTAATCTTCTTCTTCTTCTTCTTCTTCTTCTTCTTCTTCTTCTTCTTCTTCTTCTTCTTCTTCTTCTTCTTCTTCTCTTCTTCTTAATCTTCTTCTTCTTCTTCTTCTTCTTCTTCTTCTTCTTCCTCTTCTTCTTAATGTTCCTCTTCTTCTTAATCTTCTTCTTCTTCTTCTTCTTCTTCTTCTTCTTCTTCTCTTTCTCTTCCTCCTTCTCCTCCTTCTCCTCCTCCTCCTGTTCCTCCTTCTCTTCCTCCTCCTCCTCCTGTTTTTTTCTTCTTCTCTTTTCAAAGCCTTCGGCTTGTCTTTCAAGCTTTTCCGCCTCTTCTTGCTTTGTTTTCTTCTTCCATTTCTTGTTCTGGATTTACTCGTTTTACTTTTCGTCCTCCGTTTCCTTATATCCTCCTCCTCCTTCCTTTCTTGCTCCTCGACTTCTTCTTCTTCTTCTTCTTCTTTTTCTTCTGCTGCTTCTTCTTCTCTCTCTCTCTCTCTCTCTCTCTCTCTCTCTCTCTCTCTCTCTCTCTCTCTCTCTATCTATCTATCTTTCTCTATCTACCTCTCTCCTTCGTTCTTCTTCATATAGTCACTTTTAGTCTTTTTATAATATATTTTATCCATACTTCATCGTACTGGATTTCTTCTGCGTTCATAATCCAATCCAAAAGAAGCCTTTCAAAATGTAACAAATTTCAAATAGTAATTTGGCTTTAAATCAAGTTAAGTTCCAAGCCTATTATGGCTTTGATGATAATAAATATCTCGTCGCAATTTAATCATAGATATAAACTGATTTTGATAATGGTACTATCATCATTATTTATCTTTCCCTTTCATCCTTTACCTAATTGTATCGATAAACTCTTGAAATTTTAGTACATAGGTCATAATCTTAAGAAAGATGTAGGTCTATTCTTCCAATTTGAGCTGCACTGTTTAATTGAAGTAATTAAAACCTGATTAAAACTACATTCTGCTAATCATGATTATACCGTCTCCTTTATTTCCCGAAAAGGGACAAATCGACTCTATTGTTAGCCCGAGCACACCCTATGAATAGCAATTAGTACATCTTTAACGTGCGCCGACGGACACACTAAAGAATTGTAAAAGCAATAGTAGCCGAGTACAAGATTCAGTCTTTTACCAAAAGCCAGTTTGACAAGACGTGTGTTATTCCTGCTGACGGGGACATACATGTATTACTCTCCAAGCTACTGTTCTTGTGACGGTACATTCAAATAATGGGTAAAGTATAATATTTCTTTAACTGACTTTTTGTTCATTCCAAATTCAGGTTCCTAGTTATTTTATATTGCTAATTTACTATAAATGTAAGTACTGTCAATAGAATTTAAAACGTTCCGCTATATGGCTATAGCCATTCTTGTATTCTTTTAGGTGTATATAGGCCTCCAGATAGAAAACATCTTTTTTTTTGGGGGGGGGGGTTGAATTTAAATTTGATTTTCATGTGATTGAATTTTTAAAGTGATGAACATTCTTATATAGTTGCACTTTTTGAATATTTTTGCATACATTTTTCTGTTATGGTATACTATCGACTTCGATCATGAAACTGCCACAGTGATAAAAGTACCGGAAATGGGTTGTCTTTAAACACCCAAAACATATTTGATTAATCTCATTTTCCCTATTTACAAGCCTGTATTGCATGCATGTCACTTATTCAAGAAAGTCCCCAAATGCCACATTCAACAGTTTAGGTACCGGTCCAATGTGTTTTTGCTACACACCAATCGAATATATGGATTATATCCAACCTGTTTATTTTTTTCTTATAAGGTAATTTGTGTATTATGATTGTGTATTGCATATATTCTATATCCTGTATTTTATTACTGTAAATTATTTGTAAAAGAATTCACAATTCAGCCCGTTTGGCCTGCAAAAAAATTGTAATAAATAAACCATTTCAATCGATCAGTGAATCAATCATTTAACTTAAGATATTAAAAGATACTTATAAATTTTCTTATTATGATGTAGAACTGTTGTAATTTTGTTGTACCTGATTTACAGAGTACAGGTATGACTATGATTTCATTTCTAGCGAGAATGCTAAAAAAATAGGAAAGGAAAGCTGAGCCAATTAATATTAATGCATATAGGCCTAGGTTATTCAAATATATTCTGATGTAAATGTCAGCCATCATTTTGTGTTTTTATAGAGTCCTGATAGAGATCACAGATCGAAAGCTTGACGAATAAAAGATGATAATAAAAGCTACGACCGTCTCATAAATGCAGTGATCATTTCTTTCACTATATACACTATCAGTGGCGCAAATCCATTTTGAAATTGGGGGGTGGGGAACATTCGCCTCCAAAATTCTCTGACAAGTAAAAAAAAAAAAAAAAAAAAAAAAAAAAAGGTTATTCAAAAAGAAAAAATGTGTGGGGGGGGGGGGGAAAGCAAAAAAAAAAAAAAAAAAGGTATTCAAAAAGTTGGGGGGGGGGGGGACATTCGCCTATCTTCAAAAAGGTAGGGGGAGGGGACATGTCCCCCTGTCCCCCCCCCCCCAGGATTTGCGCCCATGTACAGTATATATATATATATATATATATATATATATATATATATATAAAATCACTGAAATTTTCAACAACACCAAAAAATGGCCTTAGCTATATTCGCTGATGTTAATTTTTTTAGGAAAACGTTGTTTATATTTCCGTTGCTTAGGCCACTATCTAATTTTTACTTTCTATAACGCTTCGGACTGATTTTTGCCATTGCCAAAGATAACTAGCTTTAACTTACAGCTCATAGCCTACCATGTTCACGAAAAGGCTAATGACCAGCAGTCAAGCTGATATGAAAACTTGATCTCAATATTTACCTTATCCTAACAAAGAGACCTTTATCACGTTGACAATGATGATGGAAAACACTCATTTTTATCCCCAAACCCTTGTATAAAGCAATATACTTTACAGTGTGAAAATTTCCATTCTAATGGTGCTGTAGCTTGCTCATCGTCATGGGTGACTTAAATTGCGCGATAGAAATAAAGTTTGTAAGATTACTGACTGTTATTCATTCGCAACTAAGCATAGTATCCAGAAATTTATATAAAAAGGAGGCAAAATGTACCCAAGCTGTCCCGATGCGGTACATGCATGCTCTGCAAGTTGTATTGATTTATATCATAGATCCTCAAATGAGGGGGGGGGGGGGGGGGGTTCGCCGGCACCACCCAACTCTGGATGAACAAGGTTTTCTACAGTATATAAGTCTTCCCTTTGCAAGCACTTAAAAAAAAATGTCGTATGAAGTATCTGATACAAACGATATGCAAGTGAGGTATCCAAGAGAAAATGGAGCAATGTCAGTGTCCGATGACCTTTGCTCCTTGCCCTCGTGTGTTTTCGCCTCATTAAGAATTTAATGATCCAATCTATTCACCCAGTAGGTCTTTCATAAGTGTTTTGATCATCGATAATGATGATAATTGCTCTAATAAACAGTGAAATAATAAAAGAGAGCTGTTATCTTTTATTTAGGCCTACCATTAAGACAAAATAATGCGAAAATGTTCAAGTAGTGATAACAAAATATTCCCTATAATATATCATAAGGCAATTTTAGATATAAGACATGTTACTATATGCCAATTTAAAGTGATTGGAATATTGTTACCCTGGCTTTAGTTCAGGCAGCCGTGATCGGCCCATTTCATTTCATCGAATAAAATAAACAGGAACCCAACTGCACCTGGGTCAAGAGAGACAACTATAGATATGATGCCCCGTGCTATGCAAATTCAAATTCTCAACATCTCGACTGCAAAATCGAATGAATGCAGATATTTGAATTAAACATGCTAAATAAGCTTAGTATGTAACCGCTAAATATATCGAAAGACAATGTAATTCCACATCTTTTTTTCTCTTTTTTTTTAAATAATAATTTCCTTAAATTGGCGTGCTTTTCTGGAAGCATGTTTTAATAGCCAAAAGGGGACCCCCCCCCCCCCTTTCCCAGGAGGAGCAATTATAAGTGAAATGGATAACGGAAAAGAGGGAATATTTTAAATGAATATATTCAGAAGATGAGAACGAAGATAACAGGCAGTGAATAATAAAGTGGAATGGAACCAAATTAAAATTATGATATAGAGTCATCTTTTTATCACCGATAATTGCTGCTTCGGCTCAAGTCAATTAATGTAAATGCGGTTTTGTCCTATTTCCAAAAAGTTGTTGTGACAATGTGTCCCTGTAAGATGTTGGTTTCGAGGTTCCCCATTGACTCGTAAATAAAGGATAACACTCACTTACATGAGAAAGGGTTTACTAAGCAAACACTCTTTGCCCCCAGAGCACTTGTAAGAATTCGATACAAGAAAAGACTATGTTTAAACAAAATACAACACACCTATACACTGGACGCCAGTTGAAGGCTATTCTGCAAAAGTCTTTTGAAAGCGCCTACAGGGAAGGTATCAGGAGCTAGAGTTTAAACCATGGTTGCCAAAGTCTTATTTGACAATTCTGTACCTACTTTGCATAACAATATAAAAACTTGCCGTCTCCAAACTAATTACATCACCAAGCCATAGATGTGTGGCTGTATTATAGAAAAAACAACAACAAACCACAAAGATGAGAAAGGTAATACATTCGTTATTTTAAGAACATTAATGCTGAGCATGCTGCCAACTACAAACTGTCTTTTCTTTGTTCTAATATTTTAATGTCTGTTTATCGTTGTTTCAAATAGGCCCTGATGTGAAAAGAAATTACATGTATTATACATTATATTCCACCATGTTTAAAGTATTTTCGGTGGTGGATGCAGGCCACAAGAATTTCTAATAAGTAAAAGAGAAAGGGGAAAAAAAGGTTATCATAAACTTTAATCTTCAGAGGCTCAATTAGCTCTCAAAAATCACCCCCCCCCCCCCTCCAAAAAAAATAATAAATAAATAAAAAAAATATGAAAAAAAGAAAGAAAGAAAGAAAAATGCTAATTTGCACGTTTGGGGCACTTGATGCCAAAAAGTAACTCTGACCATTGTCAATGCATGACACATGATTAAGATTTCATAATTAGGTGATGATCAAGCAACGCACGTCTGTTATAACTATTATTATTATCGACAAATTATAATTACCTACTTTATTAAACACTCCGTACTCTGCTAAGACGCTAATAAACTCAAAAAGATTGCTGTTTAAAAAAGAGATTGACGACTACGATACTCCGTTGTTCATAATGACAGCCACAATGCAGCTGCATTTTGCTAAAGTAATTAACAGTTTTAAACAGAAAATGGGAGATTGGGCTATATTGCATGTGAAACCTTGCAATCTGTCACTGCGTTTAGAATAAAATGTGAATTAACTTACTAATTTTCTTGCAGCATTCAGGGTATGCAGAATGTCATAATTATGATATCACGTATACGTAACAACCTTTTATAGTATTTTTACAGCCGGCGTAACGTTAATTACCTATAATGCTTTCATAATGTTTCCGTAATTAATTTTTAAAAATTATTATTATTTATTATTTATATGTTTTATGTTTCCTTTATTCTTGTATACTGACCCCCCCCCCTTCCTGCATGGTTATTGGTGTGGTAAAAATGTAAAACTGTCACGTGATATTCAAAACTTCTATTCAAGACTTTACCATGTTTGTCGACTACATAACTATTTGAAGAGATTGTTGTATCCATGCAATCCAGATAATAATTGATTATTGATGTTTTAGAATCCTTTTACGTCATTGCGTAAAACGATGATAATTGTAGAACAACACCTGCACATCTAGTTTTGGAATGCACTTCCTTTGTAATGCCCGGTTAGTACCCCGGGGCGTGTTACTCACGGGGTCACGCCTTCTTGGGGCGCCTTGTCTCATGGAGGGCATCATATAATTTGTTATGTTCAAAAATATTGATTCTATGTCTGCATGTTGTTGCTTTTTCATGCAACCCCTCTCTCTCTCTCTCTCTCTCTCTCTCTCTTTCTTTCTTTGATAATCGACCTTTTCATTATAGTTCCCCTATACATTCCGTTAATTCATTATATTTGGCCACTTTGCGCCCTAGGCTATAATATTGCTTGAATTCTACATTACAAAACGCAAATTCGGTTAACAATGTTATAAGCAACAAGATATAACATGTTACCAAGAAAAATAGAAAAACAAATATGTCTCCAAGTAATGTCCAAATGTTACACAACGTGTCTTACGTCCTAATTGTGGTTTGCCAAATATAAATAATACTAGCAAAGGCACCCCTAAATCATTTAAAGGGAGAGAGGCATGCAGAGATGTTGGACTAAAATACTTCCAACATGAAAAAAAAAATTAAAGCAAGGAACAAGAAAGTCCTTGGATTATTTCAAATTGCCGTATTAGTTTGGAAAAAAAAGAAGGGGGAAAAAAAAACGACAACAGTTGGAGATTATTTTGTCGACAAAAATTTTGAATGGGGCTGTCAGGCCCCGTTTGATTTGGTCCAGTCGCAGAAATATATAGGGATTTTTGTAACGTATGTCATAAGACGCTTCCATCCAAGTTTGACAGAAGGGAGGCTCACAAAGCACAATGAACAATTTCGCACTAATTTTTTTATTTTGAACGGTTTGAATAGGAAATTACTGTTCGTGTTCTTGTTATTGTTGTTGCAAATAAAGGGGCATACAATTTGAATATGTTCGTCAACCTGTCTATTGTGAACAAAATTTTATGTGGATGCCAAGAACATCCAAGTGACAAAAGATGGAAGAAAGGGACCCATGACATGCCTAACAAAAATCCATATTTCTTCCTGACTATACTGGACCAAATCGGACGGGGTCTCCACTTGCTGGTAGAAAAATAGTTACAGTTTCATAATCCAGTATGATTTTTCATATTGCAAACTGATTTCTTTCGCAATCAATACCCAAATGAATATTTTTTTTGGGGGGGGGGGGGGTGGGACATCATGACTCCATACTGATATAGACTATATCTTTTCAACCCAGTTTCAACTGATTAAGTTACGATGAATAATTCCTCATCTGATGTTGATCTCCTCTCGTATTTTCTCATGGAACTCCAGATTTTATGATAGAGCTTCATCAGGACAATGAGCCGTAGGTCCCATGGCGGAGTCATCGTCACGCATGCGTGCTGGTCCTGTGAGTCTGTCTGAAGTACGCCATGAACAGCGGCGTGTAGCAGCATTACTGAATGCATCGGGGCAAGTCAGTGTGTCATTCCCGGTAGGTAAAAGTGTCTTTTACATCAAAATGATAGTATGAAGCAGCACTTGGCGTAGATACGAACACACTTTCTAATGCTAGTGCACTGTAAAAAGAAAAAAAAATTAGTTTCTAAACACTTTTCTGTGACAGATTTAAAACACTGCGACGCGTTTATACTGTTTAGTATTTAAACAGTGTGCGTGATTATGGTGTAAACATTTGGTGTTTAGCCTATACATTAGAACCATTTAAAAGGTAAACATGTATATAAACAGCTAAGGCGTGATGAAGATAAGCACAGCATGTGTTTAGTTCTTAACTTAGCTCTTAAACCCGTACAATATATAAACGCGTCGCAATGTTTTAAATCTGTCACAGAAAAGTGTTTAGAAACTAAACAAAATTTTTACAGTGTGTGTGTGGGTGTGTGTGTTTGTGGGGGGGGGGGGGGGGTGGGGTGATGAATAGATCACCCCCCCCCCCCCCCGCACTACTTACAATGGATAATTATGCGTGTCTACGACCATGGTATGAAGAGCATCATGAGAGAATCTTTTAATCTCTCGGAGGGCACCTTCGAGGTAAGAATAAAATAGTCCAGCTTATAAGCTTGCATGTGCAAGCCCAATCAGCAAACTTTTACTTTTTACATGTTCAAATAAATATCGATATCAGTCATTATGCTACCATTGTTACAATCAAGATTATGAACATTTTCACACATCTCTAAGACTACACAAATGAAATGCAAACAATTTAAGATATTAATCTCTAATTGTGTGTCAATTAATATATTAACATTTTGGACTTCGAGCCTTTAACTCTTTGGGGGTAATTATTAACTTCTAAGGGTTTCTTTATCACTAGACGTTTTAAAATATTGGAATGACACACTACCTTCACAATTGAAGGCTTTCGGTAATACCATGTGGGAGCCTCTGTGAAAAGGCTGTTGATATATTCTTTCGTGAAAAATAACCCACTTCTGGGGCGTTTAGAAGAATTTTGGAAAAGTGAAAGGAAATGAAAGGAAAGAGATAATAATGGAATTAAATTAAATTAAACACTTACACAAGACTATTTTTGGTTTTGGTTTTCGGTGTTTATACACCAAAAATGAAGTGAAATGAAAAGAGGAAAGAAGAAAAAGGAAGAAAGAGTGATCGAGATCAGGAAAGATCACGAAACACAACCTTTTAGTCAGATATCAGTGTCTAATGTATCATAAAGTGGACAAAGGGGTGGCCTTATAACATTATTGAGTGGAATATTTCGAACCATATTTGCCAATGATTAGCCCCCCTCCAAGAAAAAAGCTTCACCCCCACCCCCCCCCCCCCCTTTAAAAGAATAAATTTGCTGACAAGGTTAAAATTGTACAAAATTGCTGACAGAAATTTTCGAATTGGAGACCCCTGCATGTATATAGTTTTTTTTTTCTTCTTATGAGGGGGGGGGGGGGGGGGGGTCCAAGCGAATGTTTTGACAAACAGGAAAATAATCTTATTATAATAGAGGTCTAATACACTTATGTTTCGATAGTAGGCCTCTCGTATTGTGTCATACGGGGGATAGCCCCCCCCCCCCCCATCTCTGCTTCTATATTATGCTAAGCGTAATGAGTATAATTATTTATATTATGATCTTTAGACTTCGAACTCCGTAAGTTAATATAAAGTACAGTTATATCTCTGATCATATACGTCACCGGTTGGACCAAAACTGAATTGACTTTTGTCATAATACAGGGAGTTTTTATTAGTTTTGTATTCCAACGATGATGTCTGAATCTTCGGTGAGTTACAATCATAGATTTGTTCATGGCTTGATAAATAAGTCAATATTTTGTCAGTATAAGCATAAGACTGATGTGTACTTTGAATTAAGAAGAGGGGAAGATAATCCTGCGTAATTCAGTTTCCGTCTTTCCTACATGAAACATTCGTTTGGAATAATTAGGGGTGAAACAAATGGAACACTTGTTCTTTTTTAAGGAATTAGATTGGTTTACTATTTCCAAAGCTGTTTCATGAGATCGAAAGTTTACCCCGTTCACAATTCAAATTCTTTGGCGTTGGGGCCTAAAATGTTTTGATTGGGTGCATTGCGTATAGATGATAATTCAAATAACAAAAAATCATATCATTGTTATGATTTCATTATTGCTCTTATCAATATGCTTTCATTTTTTTTTTCATTGTAGCCCCATGAGAGTATACCCGTGCAAGACCTTTACAAGAGTAGATTCTACAGACAGCTGCAGGCAGCAAAGTCCTTACCGACCCGAGTTCCGCCGCTAGGTAATCCCTTAGTCCATCTCCCTGGCTGGAAACAGACTGACAAAGATAATCCCCTAGTTTCAAATCAGTATGGACACTTCAGGAATGGTGACGATGGTTCTGTAGCTGCTTTGGCGCATACTTTTCAAGACCAAATCGGTGGCGTCCAGAGTCCCCCTCATCATATTCCCGGTGGCCCCCGTTCGTACAGCAGACGACAAGCCGTTACTTTGAAGAGAACGTTGTCAAAGAGTGTGCCTAGTTCTTTGGGGCTAGATGATTCCAAAAGGTCAAACAATGGCGAAAGGAAATCTCTTTCCAGGTACGAATCTCTGCCTGATATAGGTCAATCAACAAGACAGAAAAGTGGTGACGTCGAAGACGCAGAAAGGTCCAAAGTTGAGTATCGCCTTCCAAGATGGCGACGCGAAGAATTAGGAATAGTCACAGAGGGTTCGACGGGACAACCACACCTTCAGTACAATCACGGCATTGTAGATCCTGGAAGAACAGATCCGCGTTCCATCTCTCAGATATTTTCACCAACCGGGTGGCTTAAAGAAGATACCGACATTGACCAGGGGCCCTTGCAAAGTCAAAACAAGACTCGTCATCGTAAACGAAAACATCAAAGTTTAACGAATCCTTTCATGAGGACATATGATTACGACGAAGTGCCCTTCAACAGCCCAGAATCGTCGACGTCGTCAGTCGCGAAACCCTCGTCGAGTCAAAGCGACACTACTTCTTCATCTACCACAGATTGTGGCATAGATGATGATCTTTGCCCTGATGGGAACGACCACACAATCAGCAAACTTGTTGCTGGTGAGCAGAAGAATGTTATTTCACTGTCTAACTATAATGAACGCTCTGCTTCATGTAGTGACCCAACATGCCCAAAGCAATGTCACCCTAAAGGTCCAAATAGTTCGGGTGGTTTAAACCCCAACGATGATCCTTACGGAACTGCATACATCAAAGCTCTCTCGGTAGCTAGATCAAAGGCAATGCAGAAGGACCCTTTCTATCTGAGTCAACGTCTGACACGTCCGTTCACATTCTCCTACTTTTGTGAGAAGGAGGTGTGCACCTGTGGTAACTGTCCTAAAGTGAAGCACAAGAAAGGAAAAAAATCAGGGCTCAAATCCATACTGGGCGATGTGAACATGTATGATTATTTCAAATGGTCCAAAGATAAGACAGATGGAAAATTATGAGTTTTGATGTAAAGAGAATCAGAATGTCTGCAGATATGTAAGATTTTGAAATACTGAATGCTCACAATTACAATAAGTGTGCTCTATTAATAATACATGAAATGCTGACATTACATGAAGTGAATCATATTTTTCTTTGTATTCTTATAAATTCTGTTAAAGATAAAAGGAAATGAAAGAGAAAGTAACAAAAAAAAGTGACCGGATGATTTTTGAGCCATTGCCAACATGGCCAAGACGCCAATTTGCTATTTAAAAATGGTTGCATTAGTGGGGGGGGGGGGGGGGGGGGGGGGGGGGGGGGGGACCCTATTTGACATCGATTAAAATCACTTGGCAATGCATTATACATTGATGATAGATCTACATGGTCTACAAGTAAGCAATATTGTCGGATTTTGTAAAGCATATTTTCTTAAATATCATGAAGTATATAGCTTCCTTAGATTTCATTCCTTTAATTTTATATGATTTCATTCATGTATGTGAACTTTATAATGATGAATTATGATCATTACGTCAAAAGGATTGCAATTACATGACACGATCAGTTAAATATTATGGATGAATCATCGGAAGCTATTATTTTCAAAGCTTGGTCGATACGTCCAATATCATTTGAAAGGAAATAGTATCATGATGCAATTTTGATGCACATAAAGAAGAAAGATGGTAAGGGGAGTGAGTGAGAGAGGGAGAGAGAGAGAGAGAGAGAGAGAGAGAGGGGGGGGGGGGGGGGAGAAAGAGAAAGAGCGATAGACACGAAGAGGAAGGGGTTACTCTTGGTTGTTTGATAAAGATAATATTTTAGCGTCCTGTCGAGGAAATAACATATTTTGCGATATAGTGTCTGATAGAAACATATTCATCGGTGTGATTGTAAAAAATTACAACTCTCAATTCCTATTGCGTTTTATAGGCCTATAGGTAAAGAAATCTTGACTGAGTCATATCTGATTGCACCTATCATCAAACCACGTTTAGGATAATGAAGTTTGATGACGACAATCATCTTGAATGATAGTGGACGCAAGTAATGAGGCTGACTACTCTCTTGAGTCTCTTCAATGCACGTTCGATCGTCACTAGATCGAGTTATGCTTATGTGTTTAATAATGGAATACGAATTTAGAATGTAAACGTCCTGGTAAGAAATGTATTCATGTTATCATTGGTATCCGTATATGTCTCTCTAAAAAAAAGAGTGAATTTTCACTATGTTTTCACTCCCCCGGGAGTCACGTCAGTGATCACTTGTTTTTGAGTGAATATCGAGTGACTATCGAGTGCTCTCTAAGAGGAAAAGAGAGGAGCTTCACTCTATTTTCACTCTATTTTCATTCCCCCGGGGAGTGACGTCAGTGATCATTCGATTTTTTTTTTTATTGATTTTTTTTAGAGTTTAAAGGTCTACATAATATTCATATGTGTATATGTAAAGTAACCCCATCAAATGCAAATAGTAAATCTAATTGAAAATTCGTTTGAATATATTTCCTGCACGTTTGTAACCTGCTTGGGGTCAGTATATTGTGACTGAAAATTTAAATCTACTATATCTGTGCAATAAAATAAACAAATGCAAAGCATTTCTATTCGTGCATTAATTTTGACATTATTGTATACATTCTGAGAGGTAAATGACGCAAAGAGAATGGTACTTTATATCACAGAGGGTTGTACGCAGTACTTAGCATGGCGTCATTGGCTATATATATATGGGGGCACGGGTAGTTAGTACGAGGATAACATACGAGGGGCCATACGGTCGATCTTACGAACTTATTTCTTCTTATGTACGGTTTACATCTATTTTCCCTACACATGTATCTAAATTTCTCTTTTCTTCTCTACTTTCATTTGTCTCAATGCGTGGAGCCTCCCCGGCGGCCCCTGAAGCTACGCTAATAGTTAAAGGAAAATAATAGGACTAAAGGGGGAAAATACGAAACCCCCCTCTCTCTCTCCCCCACTATCTCCCCCTCTCCTCTCTCTCTCTCTCTCTCTCTCTCCCTCCTCTCCCTCTCTCTCTCTCTCTCTCTCTCTCTCTTATAACATCCTCTATATCCAGCTCTCTCCCTGTGAGTTCAGTTTTATGGTATAATGATAATCTCACATTGTCTCTGTCCATCTCTCTCTCCCCCTCACTCTCTCTCTCTCTCTCTCTCTCTTTATAACATCCTCTATATCCAGCTCTCTCCCTGTGAGTTCAGTTTTATGGTATAATGATAATCTCACATTGTCTCTGTCCATCTCTCTCTCTCTCTCTCTCTCTCTCTATATATATATATATCTTCTACCCCTCCTCCTTTCTGTTCCTCATTCTATAACTTTGTGTTAATCTTATATACTCTTTCTTTTCCTCCTTTACCCTTTCTCTCGATCCTTTTTCTTCCTTTCTCTTTTCCCCTCTTCCCTGTTTAGATGGAGCCTTAATACTCTTAGATACTCGACTATTTATCTGAGTGTGTCATCAAAGGTGTTACATTTTTAAAATCATGTTACAAGGCCGAACATATCTGATAATTAAGCCCAAAATATTCGGAATAAAAACACAAACGAAAGCACACTATATATATCTTAAAGGGATGGCATATTTCAGGGCTACAGGGGCGGATCTAGCTTTTTTCCAAGGGGGGGTTTGAGGGGCTGAGCTGGGTATTGCGAGCGAGCGAAGCGAGCGAGGGGGAGGGTGTGGAGGGGGGATACCCCCCTCCCACAGTAGGGAGATTTTTCATTTTTAGGGTTGCCAGCTTGCGATTTTAAGCATACTTGCATGCTCTATTTTTTCTCTTTTTTGCCCAAATAATTGGAGGGGGGGGGGACTACAGCCCCATCCCCGCCCCCCCCCCCCCTCCCCCGACCCCGGCCCTGGCTCCGCGGTCCCTGGGTTTGTCCCAACGGCGATGCAGAGCATCGTCCACAAGGCGCGAAACGGCGATGTCTGTGAGCCGCGTTTTTGTTTGTTTGTTGTTTTTTTTTGCTATTTGAACCCCTGTAAGTGATGTTTTCCTGGCATCTACTAACGCAATGGAGACCATAAAAAGCAGTCCATAATAACGTCTTTTTAGATCAAGTAACAGTTTAATACACAGTTATATCCAGAGTTATCGTGTGTTTGGTTATCAACTTAATAAGTTACCAGATGAGTTGAATAATATTATATCTTCTCACAATATTTGCACTTGAAATTTTCTTTTCTCAATGAATGTGTTAATGAAAGTATTATCGATGAGTGATATAAAACAACTAAGCTATTGGCTACTATTCTATCACAATGATATGTGCATTTGGTAGTCGGGGGGGGGGGGGGGGTTAAAACCTATTGCCCGAGGCTGAGCCTGAGACAGAGTGCTATATAGGAACATATTGTGTGAGTCTGGACATATTATGATGGCGTTTTCCTATGCACATTAAATGTTTACTTGGCAGCCCAAGGGGGGGGGGGGGGGTTTAAACCCCCTAAACCCCCCCCCCCGTAGATCCGCCACTGGGCTAATTTACTCACAATTCGAAAAGAAAGACTGATTTTTTATCACAATATTAGGAGCTAATTTGCTCCCAAAATTTCTGACAATAAAAAAAGAGAAAAAAGAACGTCATCGCCGTTTTTAGGTGCCTTAATTTTGGGGTCTAACAATTTTCAGGGGCAAAAAATAAGCTCGGCACTGCTTTGTGTGGGCTATATTTTTATGTACTTGGTACTTGGTAGTAGGGGTAGCAGTCTGGGAGCCTGTCCCGAAATAGTCACTCCATTTTACCCATAAGATTTGACCCCTTAAAGTTACTTAGACCATCTAAGTCAGTGACAAAAAGGTTGTCAGCCTGACCGTAGCCGCCGGGTTTAGCCCCCAGAGCCCCCAAAAGAGACCCCAAAGTCGGGTCGATTTCACGCAATCTCCCCCATGCACCAAACTTTGTCAGTATGAAGTAGTATGACTGGACATTACAACACACACAAAACTGACAAAAATTTCCATCGGGATGGGATGTCAGACGGCCCCTAAAAATAGGGGTTAAATTATCCCCTTGAAGCTCAGGGACCTAATTTTGTCAGAAGGAAGAGCTATAAAAACTGACAAAATAGACCTGTTCACAAAGTTATTCAAATTTATGGATGTTTCTTTCCTGGGGACCTGGTAACCAGATATTCCATTAACCTGTCATTAATGAATGAACTACAATACTTGGAATCAATTTGCATGCATACACTACTTGTTGCTATGTCTGACAAGCCTCTGACAAGCTTCCAGGTTGTCAAGAACAACCTTTGTTTTTAAAGTACGGTATGCTTAAAATTGGAATATATTTGTGAACAGGTCTATTGTCCATCGGGAAGGGGGCGTCAGACCCCCTGAAATGAAAACCCCAAAGTGCCCTTTGACAACGTGCTGCCCCCCCCCTAAACATGCCAAATGTTCTGTATATAACGAAAAACCATTTTCTTACCTTCTATGATAATTCAAAAGCATTTTATTCAATTCACTTTACATAATTTTGAGTATGATAATCTTCTTGAGGTGTAATTTGGTGTTAATTGTTCTTTTGATTAATAAGTTATTAAATTGCGAAAATATGTTGCTTTCTCAAAAGTAGCCAAAAAATATTGTCAGGATTATGTAAACACACCCATTGTCCATCTTCACCTGTTTTACAAGGCATAATAGAAGAGTTTTCAGGTATCTGTGGTATGTGACTACCAGGCTGAACTTTGTACTATTCATGTGTTAATTGCACAGATACCGAACAAGCTCCTCTATTATGCCTTGTCAGATGGTCAATGGGTGTGTTTACATAATCCTGACAATATTTTTGGCTACTTTTGAGAAAGCAATACATTTTTCACAATTTAATAACTCATTAATCAAAAGACCAATTAACACCAAATTGCACCTGCAGAAGATTATATTATACTCAAAATTATGTTATGAAAATTTAAAGTGAATTGAATAAAACACTTTTTAATTATCATAGTCAAAAGGTAAGAAAATGGTTTTCCTTTACATACAGAGAATTTTGAGTGGCAAAACCTTGTCAAAGGGCACTTTTGGTTTGGTCCCTGGGCTTCAAGGGGAAAAATTTACCCAAATTTTTAGGGGCCGTCTGACACCCCATCTCGATGGAAATTTTTGTCATTTTTTTTGTTGTTGTTGTGTGTGTGTGTTTTGCAATGTCCAGTCATATATATTTCCTACTGGCAAAGTATGGTGCATGGGGGAGATGGGGTAAAATCGACCCGAATTTGGGGTCTCTTTTAGGGGATCTGGGGGTTGGCCCGGCGGCTACGGTCAGGCTGACGTTTTTGTCAATGACTTATGGTCTAACTTTACAGGGTCAAATCTTATGGGTAAAATTGGACGACTATTTCGGGACAGGCTCCTAACCTATATACCAGACTGGGTTTGAAAAGTGGGAAACGTGCCCCTCCCCCCCTCCCCCCCCCCCCCCCCTCCCCCCCCCCCCCCCCCACCCCCCCCCCCCCCCTCCCCTCCTCCGGCCCCTCCCCCGATCCGCCTATAAAGACCGCGGACAAGTCTCAGTTTCTATTGGCCCCGCCCATCGAGCTGTACGATGGCCCCGCCTATGATACCAGCTGACTCGCTAGCTTGCCTGCCTAGCTAGCCTATAGCCGGCCTGCAGACTACTAGTACCGGTACGGTACCGGTAATATACTATGGTTGGGCGACGCGACGCTGTTCAAGTTCAACTTAAACAACGGAGCTTGGAACTTCCATCTTCATCATGAAAGCTTAGATTTAAGATGAGAAAAATGATAAAACTTATTTTGCAGATCACATTTATCTTCTATTTGATTGTGACCATCTACACTGTGTACTTGTTCTTGTGTAAGTTGATCTAGATGTAACCGTCGTGTTTATTTTTAAATGATGTCGATTTGCTAACTTGAAAATGAACGTGTGGGACAACAATAAAGCGATGTGATGCTAGAGTAGATCGTGGTGCATGGTGTTAACTGTTATTGTTATTCAAATGATGTAACTTCTAATCCATCCAGGTAAACATTCAAATAACAGACAATTATTAAACCGTAAGTCCAGATGTAATGATTTAATAATTGTTCGTTATTTGTTATTGTTATTATTGTTGTTTGGCATATTATTATGGCAGTGTATACAGCCACACGCGTGTGTCTTTACCTTACGGCCACACGCGTGTGGCTGTATCCACCACCCTGCCGGAGGATACAGCCGCACGTGTCTAAAAGTCTCTGCGACACTTAGCTACTCTGTGCAGCGTGTCGGCACATAGCAAGTGCATAGCGCGAGCGATGTGTATATTTATGCAATGGTACCGGTACATGTTGCAAAACTTCATCATGATGGTTTTATCTCTTGAAATTCACGACATACAATCATGAAGTTTTTATCTCTTGAAATTCACTGACATAGAAAAATATACAAACAATATTGTTTGTATATTTTTCTATGTAAAAAAAAAAAATGTAAAAAGATGGTTTTGCATTAGGACTTGTAGCCTATTCTATTGTAAATGTGCTATTAGTTATCAAGTCATATTGCTTGTCCTGTAAAACAACTTTTTTTTTCTCAGTAGGTCCTGAAGAGAAGAATGCACCCCACCAGGACCAGAAGGTACCTGCTGAGATCCTGCTAAAGGAACCAAGACCAGGACCTGTTGTCGTACCAGATCATCAAGCACCTGTTCAGACCAAGAATAGGACCTATCCTATTGAAGTCTGGAGCAAAGTAGGCTTAGGTATGTTTAATACCCCAGTAACACCAACCAGACCAACTCTAGACAGACAAAAGACTGAACAAAGAATGGCCAGGTTTTTGTTAGTTATCAGTCGGTTCTGAGTCTGGTCTGGTGGTGTGACTAAAGTATGAGGGGGAAAACTGGTTGAATGACTCGCTTCCAGAAACTTTAAAGATTTAACGCTTTGATCATTACAGGGATGTAGACATTGTGAAAGAAAACGATAGCTTTGTTTTAACAGTTCTCGTTCTTTATTTGTCTACATTTGATTTTGGATTATTATTTTTACAGTGTTCATTATGTTTTCTATTCTAATATGAAGATTTTTAAATAAAAATCCACACTTCCCAAGTTTGAACAGTATGGGTCATTCCACATCAGGCACACAGGATATAAAGAAATTCATACGTACACACACACACACACACACAAAGAAAAATACGGGGAAGAAGAAAAGAAATGAAATACTGCATTTAGTGGCCAGTTCATTTGTTATTTAATAAGAAAACATTGGTTTTGCTTGTTTTATCAAAAACCTTTATGATTCTTATGTGTTTTCATTTTGCAGGATCATATACTTGGGAGCATATATTACATGGAAAGCTTGAATCGAGACTAGAAGGCATCTGGTACTATGGTGAACTTCTAGCACATAACTTTGATTTCAGGTAAACCTGCATACCGGTAGTTTGTATGATTCTTTAATTTTTTCTGAACAATTAGAGATGGGCTTCGAAGGAGCATGTTATATTCAAGTTGGAACAGCAAATATATGTTGAGTTTGAGCTTCAAATACTTGCACATTCAGATAAGTGTTCAAAACTCTCTCTTTAGTACAGTGTGAAGGTGGTATGTATAACAGTATTGTTGTATGTTTAGATACTATTCTGTATTCTTGTGTAATAGACTTTTAATAATGTTTAGAATGTTGTTTTTTCATATTAATGTAGACGTATGAGTAATAAAAGCTATTAGAGCAACCTTAAACATTTTGTTCTGGATAAAATACACAATTTCTTTACTAATACTGCAGGAAGTATACAGAGAAAACAAATTAGCATTGTAAAATTTAAGTTTTGTTCATATGAGCTCTTCTTGGATTTGCTGAGTAAAAGAGGTATTTTCATGGAAAATAATTCTTTAATATTTTTTCAGAGATCTTTTTGGGCTATCCAAGTTTCAAGATCTGAATTGTTCATCGCTTGCATGTATTTTTTGTTTCTCTGCAAATGATGTATTATGGATGGTTGACAATGTAATATAGGAAATACTTTTCTTTAAATACATTTTTTATTGTATTAATGAATTGATTACCATAAAAGGAGAAAAATGCAAACAATGGCTAGAACAATGTAATGTTCATTTTCTTTGTTTCAGAATGCGTGATGGGGACGGCATACAGCCAGATAAGGTGCCGCAAGATGTTGAGAACGTTTTCCTCATTTTAAATGGGAGAGCTCCTGACAGAGTGCAATACACACAGTACTGGCTCAACTACCTTGGCTCTTACCCTCATCTCAAACGAGTGGTTCTTATGCTGATTGGTAACGAACAGTGTCAGAATGATTGGGTTCTTCCATACATGAGGAACAGAGGTGGACCTGTTGATATGCTCTTCATCGTCTATGATACCCTGATTGTTAATGGAGATAACATCATGCAGTGGCCTCTTGGTGTAGCAACGTGAGTTGTTTAATGAAATGTAACATAATTTTTCTTTGTATAGCAAGCTAAATATGTTGCACAGTTTTTAAAATGAAATTTATGAAATTGGAAATTATTGTTTCATCTTACAGTCAAGCCCATGTGAATCATTATTTTTAAGTTGCTCCAAGAGCATTGAAAGGGTCCAGTTCAATATTTGAACTGAACGTAGCTTTCCTTTAATATTTTACAAGACTTGCTGTTAGATTCATGATTTTTCATTATGCAGCAATGGAAAAAGGATAATCTCACTCAAAGAGTGCATGCTAGATACCACACTAAACACTGAAGAAACTTGAAAAAAACCAGAAAGAGAAATACCTTGTAGTGTCCTTCTAAACTATTAATGTCGCTACACATTAATAGGAACATGGGACAGGGATTATAGATACATTGTTTTCATTTGTCATTAGTTTTTGAGAAAATATTGTGAGATTACATTACTGCTTGTTCATATTACATTATTTTGTTCTCATTCAAACTATAGGTACAGAGGATTTCCATTGGTAGAGATAAATCAGCTCAATCTTCGGTCTCCAAGACGATATCGATGTAATTTCCTTGGTACCACATACCCCAATTCATCCAGAGAAGTACTTTTGAAAATCATCAATAATAACAACCTCCAGAATTACTGCTACCTTAAAGCAAGACAAAAGTAAGTCTATCACTGGTGACCTAATTTTGAACTTTATTTGAAATCTACTCTGTTAAAGATATTTGCCTTTATATCACTTGAACTCTTTTAGCATGGTATTCTGGATTTCAAACAGTACCTGCAATTAAATCACCTTAAAATTGAGGGAACTCAGGGAAGTAGATGCTAATGCTTTTACAATTCTTGATTATTTAGGGATGACCTTAAATAATTTTAATTAGATCCCAGTTTAGAGCAGGCATGTCTGAAGTTCACTTTGAAAGTATGATCATGGACTACCCTGCTTAGCTGCTGCAGCAGTATTCTGTTTTATGGATTTGACTATAAATTGTATTTATCAATATTTATCAATATTTTGCGATGAGTTGTCAATAAGCCATAATATCCAGTAAAATTATCAAATCACCCCCCAAAAGAAAATAATGCTTCAGTATTGCGCTACTCCTACCAGGTAATCGTGTACTCTTCCTGGGTTGAGAGTGGCAATTGTAGATTAATGTCTTGCCAAAGTTCCTCACTGCCATGGTTGGATTCAACCGCTGTCTACTGACGTCCACTAGACAATGATACCTATTAGTCATGTTTGGAAGACAAATATTTTTTTCATCTAACATTATCAGGTGGGAGCCTGAAGAATCTGAAGCTAGTCTCCAGACCTACATCAACATTGTCCTCCAAAGTGACTTGACCCTGAGTCCCGTTGGTATGAATGCAGAGTGCTATCGTATCTATGAGGCCTGCGCTCTAGGTTCTGTCCCTGTCGTAGAAGACGTCTCCACTAAGGGAGACTGCAGCCCTAGTCCTTTCAGACTTCTCAAGAAACTTGGAGCACCTTTTATTTTTGTCAAGGACTGGAGTGAGCTACCAAGAATCATGGATGAAGAGATGAAGATGTCAATAGAAGATATTGTGGAAAGAAGAAGGAGGCTTGTGGCTTGGTATGAAACATTTAAATATAAGATGAAAGATATCCTGATGAGGAAAATAGGAGAGCTTTTTGATGAAGATGTATACAGGTAACATAAGGTATGATATGTCTTTGAAAGATGAGTTTAGATAACATCTTGTCAATAAGGAAAACCAAATATGTTTGTCTTCCATGACAGTACCAATTCACTCGGGACTAGTGCATATATTTACAAGTATATTGGTAATACACACTGTCGGCAAAGTCACAGGGGCAAGAAATTTAATTTCCTTTGTGTTCCAACATTTATAGGTACCTGTGAGGGTAGAATATAACCTTATGAAAAATGCTTTAGAATCTTTGTCATTTTGAGAAAACTTGTTTTGATTTTTAAGTTTCTAAATTTATCACATACATGCTGTCTACCTCATGTTGTGGCTGGTTTACTTGATATTATTTGTACTTCAGAGATGAAATTGTTTCTGAGCTTGCAATTCATAAATATAGTGTCAAAATCTACACTGACAAATGCTGAAAGGGAAAATAATTTGTGATACTTCAAAGGAGAAAACTGTAATGGTTAGAGGTCAGAATCCATCCAGACTGATAACCCTTACTTTACTTCTCTTCTAACTTTTCAGACTATTTGAAGGAAGCTGATTATTTATTTCGTTTTAAACCACCTACATGTAGATGCACCAAGAAAAATATAACCTCACAAAATCTATGACCTTGACCAACACTGTGTATTACCATGAACAGAAATTGTGTCAAATTTTTGATTAAATGAAAACTTCATAAATGCCAAATTGTACTTATTAATCTCTTTCAAATTTGTGTGTATTTATGTATTTATGCATTCATAGACCTAAAAATATTACAGAGAATTTCTTACTAATTTCCAGACAGAACAAGCACAAGGTGTGCTGACTCAAAGGTCAACAAAGTGTTACTGAAAATAATTTTTTGGCAAGATTTTACCCTTTGTAATTCAATAATTGTGAAAAAAATTGTTATTTTCTGACTGAAAATGAAAATGAATTCCTTCTTTGTTTAATCCTCTATCCATTTTAAGATAATGGAATTATGGAACATTAAAGGGCAATCCAACCTTGGCAATAAGATGATTTGTGTGAAAGCAGAAAAATAAGAAAAACAGGATGGTGAAAGTTTGAAAGAAATCGGACAAGGACTAAGAAAGTTATTGATGTTTGAAAAATGAGATCACTACATCTATGCAAATCTCAAATTGGCAATTTGGTGAGTTAATTGTGACATTTTTGTGGACAACTCTCCCATTAATCGTACACAAAAAAATCATTAATTTGCGGTTTTCTTCGAGGCGCTTTTACCCTCGGGGCAGTATTCAAAATATATTGGAGATAGCATATTATTACAGGACCTCATGAATGAAAAGATCCTACTGACTATTTGCATTTTGAAAAAAAAGTGACATTTTAGTCATTTTGTGTGTTAGAGCGAATGGGGGAGTTGTCCACAGCTACTCACAGTGACATTACCTATTCGGCCAATTTGAAATTCCCATATGCATAGTGATTACAACTTTCAAAAATTCATAACCTCTTATTGCTTGTCTGATTTCATTCAAACTTTCACTAATCTGCTTCTCTGATTTTTCCTCTTTCTTTCAAAGCAACTTGCTATTAAGGTTGGATTTCCCTTTAAAGGGTGCTGAAAACAAGATGCTAGGAGAGTATTTGATCTGACTAGCAACATGTTGATATTCATATTACTCAGCTTTAGCACATATGTATATCAGTTTTGCAGGTATCGTTTTATCCTATTCCATCTTTCCTCTCTGCATAGAAATATCTTCATAAAAATGGTCAAAAGGAGCAATCAAATCAATGAAATACAGCAATATTTAATCATGTATGATAGATTGTACTTGCACATGTTTGTGCAAAAAATCATTTACCGGTATTTTCAGAATCTTAAAGGTACTCTGTCCTTTTGCAGCCCTAAATTTTGAAGTTGTTCGAGTATGCAATAAATTACAAAAGAATTATAATTTGAAAATTTGAGCAGATGTGAAAAGGATTAATTGCTTTTAAGTAATTAATAACAATAATTTGGTATAACTTTTTTTTTTTTGACTCGAAAAAAAATCACTTAATTTTTACAATTATTTTTTGACCGTTACTACAACATATACTTGGGTTGATTTCTGATTAGCTCCCTCTGTGATAAAAGCAAGATTTTCATTTCTCACAAAGGAGTTATAGAACTTGTGACCTTGAAATTTCATAGGCAGTGCATGTATCTACATGTCTACTAAATCTATGAAAAGTTTTTGTGCAAGTCTGCAAAAGGGATGAAGTACCTTTAAAAGCTGCGAATTATAGCATGAAGATGGGAGTTATTTATGGATTACAATGTAGTGTCTTCAATTCGAGCGATCGCCAATAGGGTAAAAATGCCCGGATGCAGGTATCGGGGTGCGTTTGCTATGCAATGTGGGACAGCTTTTGTGACCTAGTTACTTCTGGAATCTGACCGGTCGGTGAATGACCCGGCGGCCGTGCATAACCTCTCAAATCAGCTTTCCAAGATACGGCTTTGTCATTTAAGTCTCGAACAGAGCCGTCCGCAACGGGCACCCGTCGTCGCTTTCTGCCGGACGCCTCCCGGTCGCAAGGCTCAATAACGCTGTAACATTCAGCGGCTCTCCGTACTAGCAATTCCAATTCGAGTTTGCGTTTTCCGTTGCATGGAATGCCTCTTTCTGTCAGAAAAGCTTTCAGCTGCAGAACGGTCATATTCTTGAAGTCTTGAGAAACGCTCGCCGTGACAATTCTACGATTACCTTAACTTTTATTAGATAAGTTTGAAGAAAAATTCCTGAAGTGTGTACCGCGGTTACTGTAACTTAGCATCCGTATACACCGAAGTACACAGGTCCCGGAAGTTGAATGAGAATTCGCCAAAAACGGTACATCCGGGCATTTTTACCCTATTGGCGATCGCTCGAATTGTATGAAATTTGTTATGATCTTTAAACTTTGTGCACATTATAAGTATAAATAAGTTGTCATTTTTAAAGATATTGATTAAACAACACAGATTTCTTATTAATGAATATAATGATATATGTGCAATACTCAAAAGCAAGCAAGGCACCAGTATACACATCTTGCCCTCAAAATCTGGATATGTGCTTTCTGCATTAATATTCATGACCCTACTCTTGTACATGTTGATATGATCATGTCTGAATTTTGTATCATTTCACATTCAGTGCAACCATACAAAGATTTGAAATCAATTCTGTATAAAAAGCAAACAGATAATAAGCCACATATCTGATTTATAATTTATTTATCATATTTATTATATGAGCTGTAAGGTTACTTTTTTACAAGTCTTCAAAATTGTACTGATATAAGAATATTTACATATGAACAATTGATACACAATCACATGTAATTTAATTTATATAAACAAGAATGAAAAATATAATTTGTGTACACAACATTGCAACTATTAAAATGTGAGCTGAATTCTCACAAAATATATTTTACATATCATGGCTGATGGAACATCTTTCTTCTACAGTGTGTGCATGGTTGTAATGCAATGCTATTGCCCTTCCATTTTTTTTTCTTCTAAAGCCCAACTTGTAATGGTAAGACTTCTGAAATCATTAGAGAGCTGGGCACATCTACCCTAAAAATCATGCATTACTGTTGATAACAATGACTGAATAAAAATTCACATTTCATCAAGAGAACAATGCATGAAACATCCTCTGAAAACATGTAATATCTATGAAAAAAAGTTGATGCAGTAAAAAAAAAATTCTCCCTCTAAAAGAAATTGGTTCCCTATCCAAACTAATTTTCATATTGCTTCCATTTAGAATTCAAAGCTTATAAAACTAACTTCTATTATTCTCACAAGAATTAAATAATGTAGGAATTACATTGTGTACAGGATACATGTTTTTCATCTCAGTGGTATAGCCTGCTCATATATGTGTAAAAAGCCAACAATCAATTTCTTACAAAAAAATCAAGGTACATTGTACATGTATATCATTTTGTATATCATTTTAAGGAAATGATAATCTAAACATTAGAAATGGCACAACAGAGCATGAAAAATGAAAACAAATACTATACACCTAAAAACATAGAAAATGCTCATTGTATTCATATAATATTTAATATCACTTATTTACATTGCGTCACCTTTTAAAAATGTAAAAATGCAATAAATAATCAAAAATATAATCAATACCTTCCACATGCCCAACTTCATTCATTATGACGACCATATTTTGTAAAAGCAGAAAATTGACCAAAATAATTACAATTTCCAACAAGAGATTGTATTTATTTTGACTGTCTTTTGAACCTCACTGCTGTTCACAGACACATAAAAGTTATGCTTGAAATTTCTGCATTTACAGAATTGAAATTCATGTATTGCTTTTGAAGTGAAGTGGCATTTCTGTGTTTTACATGTATATCAGTATGCTTCACTGTGCAGTTTATATACAAAAATATAATGTTATTATCATAGAATAATTACAAATATATATCCTCCATGCTGCCTACGCATCATGTGTTTCAAAATCAGTATCATTTCTAAATATACATTATGACAAATTTAAAAGGAAAATGAAAGGAGAAATAAAACAAAAAAATTAAAAGTGCTCTTGACTATGCTATTCATAATATGAAATGATGATCTATCCATCACAGATTCCTTTTCTAAATGGTTTACTTATTGGCATGAAATTCAAAATGTATAATGTATGTGGTGCACAAATGCTAATAAAATAATTTCAGTAAACTACGCTAGTAAGCAACACTTGGAATCATTTGATAAAGCTAATCATCTCTCTCTCTCTCTCTATATATATAGTTTGCATGCAAAGTTTTAGGAAAATTACAGTGTAGTCAATCACAGTCATATACAGTGGAAACTTACGATAACAAGGACCTTGGGACCATGAAATTACCTTGTTATATCAGGAATCTCCTTATATCAGAATTTTTTTTAAAAGAACATAAAGACCTGGGTCCAGCAAAAATTACCTTGTTATATCAAGAATCTTGTTATATCGGAGCTCTATATAACAAGTTTCTACTGTAATTACATGTTTACAAATTTCTGATTTTCTGAAGAAGATGATGGGCCGGTTACTCGGCATTGTTCTTCTAAGGACAATCTGAAATGCAACACTAATTCCGTTGGCTGTAGTAACATACTGACTGGGTTGGCTGTAATCTAGAAGAACCTTGTTACATGGAGTACGTGGGTTGAGGGGGGAATGAGAAATCTGCACTAAATTCAGACCTAAAGGATGTGCCTTTTAGATTGCATTTGCCGTTATCAAAAGTTACAGCACAAGGTAACAAATGATGTGGTTGTATATCTAGCCCTTACTGATCTATTCTTTCATACTATTGAGTTGAACATGAAACAAGGATATATTTCAATCCAAGGAGTACTAGGGATAGCAACAATCCTATACGCAATCACTACATGCATGTATTCAACCCACTTCTTAAAACGGGTTAAGGAATACAGATTTAGCGAAGTATGCTAATACCTTTCATAATAGCAAGTGGTTGTGGAATGAGTTCACACTCACCTACAGTTACACAGGCTGTTAGTATTAACACATATATTGGTAAAGAAGATTTTTTTTTTTGGAATTTCAAAAGGCATATAATGCAGCTGCTGATTTAATCATACAATAACTTTGGTTGAGGATCATCGGATGCACTCAATGTCGTCCATGTCTTCAAGAAAAGAATCTTGGCTGTTATCATCTTCAGGACATTCTGGCAAGCTGTCCCATCTCAGTACATCACATCCTATGACAAAAGAGATGGAGAGGAAAGATATCAATCAACAAAGTTCTTGGAAATAAATTCACATATATATGTCTTGAAGGCTATCTCTCTCTCTCATCAAGACAAGCAATGAATACATGTATCTTTCATACAGGACTTCACAGAACCCCCCCAAGGGGTCTGGAGCAAACAAAACATGTCTAGTGAACTCCTGTTAGTATGTAAGATAGAATTGCTTTATAAACAATTTCATTTGTGAGGGGGCTAATTCTGTTGGAGAGCTACATATATTTTGAGCTGTACATGTTGCCAAGCTCGGTGTCTACAATGTCATCACTCTTCCGAAATAACTGTCAATGTGAGTTTAAGATGAATTAAAGGGAAAGTCCACCCTGGCATTTAGTTGATTTTAATAAAATCAGAAAAATGAGAGAAAAGGATTAGTGAAAGTTTGAGCAAAATGCGATAAGAAATAAGAAAGTTATGAATTCTTAAAGTTGTAATCAATCAAACACAAATTGGCAACTCTGTGATGTATCTTGCAAGCTCCTCTCCCATTTGCTCAGCACAGAAAATTTCATAAATTGTCATTTTCTTAGTTTTTGATGAAGGAATAGATTTGTTTCATACAGGTTTTGTGTAAAAATCATATGAGCAATGCTTATCTAAGGTGCATGTATGATTGAATAATTTCTTTAGAGAAAATGAAAAATTAATGATTTTTGGGGTACATGGCTAATGGGAGGGGGGAAGCTCGCAAGATACGTCACAGAGTTGCCAATTTGTGTTTGATTGATTACGACTTCAAAAATTTATAACTTTGTTATTTTTTATCGTATCTTGCTCAAACTTTCACTGATCTAGTTCTTTAAAGGAGAATTAACCCCAGAATATAAATGTACTTATGTTCAAAGGTGTAATATATTCTTAATCATTGGCCTGTATCACTTTAGAAATAACATATCAGAAAAGGGTTTAAATCAAGACATTCTAGCACACGGTATCATCTGCTAACACTTTACATGGGGGATGTCATTTTCTTGATGATATGGAGTTGTACATGAACCACTGGAAACCGTTCCAGTCAGGAAGAAATTTTTAATCCTAGAGCTAAATTGCTTCTCTTCATTAAAAAAAATTCTGATATATGATGGAAAATATATAATAGGTGTATACATATATTCTAAAACGTGAAATTTATAGATTTCTTTTTATATTCTTTGGTTTTGCTAAATAGAAATCGATTTCTTGGGCTTGCCTGGCAGAGCAGAACATACTTTATACAACGCGCATTCTGACTATTGAAGTCCATTATCTCAAAGCAGGTGAATGCATAGTTTGTCACTATTGACGCTCGGGAAAGTTATCATCCATAAATTTGAATTAATTTGCTCCGTCACGTACGTCAGAGTATCAGGAAAATAGATTTCTATTTAGTAAAATAGTAATTTTCAAAGAAATATAAAACACATTTTTGGTTTTAGAATATATGTATATATCTGTTAAATATTTTAAATCTCAAATGGGATTTTGTATCAGGAGGAAAGACAATTATGCATCCTGATTTAAAATATCTTTATGTACACATCAAGAAAATGGCAGCCCCCAGGTATCGCTAGCAGACGATAAATTTTGCTGAGAAAATCTTGATTTATACCCATCTCGTATATTTCAATGCAAAACTACGTAGGACAACAAGAAGGAATAGATTACATCTTTGAATATAAGCACATTTGCATTTTGAGGTTAATTCCCCTTTAATTCATCTCCTTCCTTTAAAACCAACTTGTAATGAGGGTGGACTTCCCCTTTAAATTTAAGGAGGATGCACACCTTTGTTTCTAGTCTAGTACTTGTATTTGAGACATCCTTATCAATAATATACATGCTATACAGGCTGTATGGTTTTCAAACGAGTGAACTCTTAACTCTCTTACAACAACTTAGAAACACAAAACTAATAAACACATACTGTGAATTCAAGCAAATAGGTAATATCACATAATTCTTATCAACATAATGTATGCTCCAAATAAATACTCATTTCTGTTCAATATGGTAAGACTGGACGGTAGTAAAAAAAAAAATTCTTTCTACTGCACTGCGTAATCATCGGACATGAAAACAAAAATACAAAACAATTGCATATGGACTTCTCTTCTATAAACTTGCTCTCACCTGATTTATCTAGCTTTCCTTCTGCCCACACCACAGTACTGTTGAATATCCAGAGATGACCATTGTTACATGACTGAAGGCAGGGTACACAGGGGATCAGGATGGTGTATCCAACATTGTTCCCACTGCAAAGAAGAGAAACAAAGTAAAGAATTACTTTAGCTGGTACTGGAACACAAAAGCACTTTACTTCCGCTTCCAGTTGTTGTGGAGTACAGCGTAGTGTTGTGGAGTTAGGGGTTAATTATTATTAGAAGTGTATCAATCACATACCAGTATATACCAGTATACCTAAATGCATAATGGTGCACAAAATAATGTAGCATTCCAGTACCAGTATACCCCCTTTTGCCCAAAAGATCTTTTTGCTTTCTGAAGACCTCCAACAATATACTCAAACATAACATAATATTCGAGACCTGCCAAAAAACAATAAAGAGGATTAGGACAAAAACCAAAACAAGTTGTCCCTTAATACATCATAGTCGTTGAATAACGTATTAAACAATTTAAGATATCCACATGCATACAAAACTCAGAACTTTATTGTTTGTCCAATTTTGTTTCAAACTTTTAACAATATTTATGTCTAATTTTTCTGTTTCCATTCAATTCTTCTTGCTATAAAGGTTCGATTGCTCTTCAAGTACAATATGGAAATTACATAAAAACTACATAAACCAGTGTAGGCTATGCAGCAGCAAAATTTTTTTTTTTTTTTAAATTAAAAATTAAAAGCAGAGAAGAGCAAATAAGATCTAGAATTCTCCTGCTTATCACTTACCAATGATTACATGCTGTGTCTGATATTCTGCATTTACATTTCCCTGTTGAGTACTGCGGGCCCACATTGCTGATTTTCCTACATCAAGGAAGACAAAATACAAACAAACAAAAATTCAATAAATTGAAGCATAGACTCTTATTTAGGTCAGTCAGTACATTTACACTTAGTTCAGCATTTATTTAATATAATGCTAGCTCATGTCAATTCCAAGCATTTTCCATTGGGTTGAAGGAAACTAACCATTTAAAAAATACTTTCACAGATTTAAATTTCCAGCATAAAGGCCCAATCCTTCCTCCCCGATAACAATATCTCTTATTTTAGATAGGCTATACACTTTAACTTTTCTTAGTAAAAAATCATGATAAATTCTTAGTTCAAAATAATATACATGTACCAACTGAATTAGAAGTTATTGAAACCTTCACGACTGCCAAAATTAACTAACCCACCTTTTAATATTGTCTAAAAACAGTTGGTAGTTTCTCTTTTAATAATTTTTAATTTGTCTTTTGTAATTGTTGGGTAAGTAAAACTTAAAGAGAGCCGAATCAACTTGCATCAATTTTGCATTAACTTTAAGTACATCTTTTAAAACACCCATGTTCAAGATTATTTGATGGGAAAATGTAAAAATAGTTACCAAAAAGGGAAGGTTTAAAGGCAAGGTTGAGTTCTGGGAAAGGTGAAAAATAATTTGTGAGCTATCTCATTCCTTTTATGTCAGTTGGGAAGAACATTATACATGTAGTAGAAACATCCCCTGAAAAGGATTGCTCTTCAAATGCTATCACACTCAAAATATGGCGAGAAATAGCTGAAGTGTTTGGGCTGAACATTCATGCCACATGTGTGCGCAGTCCCATGCCCATTTCTTTGTGCAGAGAACATGCTTTCCAGCAAGATTGGGTCAATTGCTTATCATTTTGATGATTTTAAAATCTCACAGTATAGGGCCTACACCATTTCTTTTTTAGACATCATCAACCTTTCCCAATTGCTTTGAGACAGATTCTTTTACAATGTACATTGCCTAACCAGAACTCAACAGTATCTTTAAAAAGGTGAACTTCTATAAAACATGAAATTTGTGGCTCTTTAGGGCTTCAGACGTATCTTGCACTTCAACTTGTGAAACCTTATCGCCATGTGATGCCCAGTTGGCCCTAGTGCCGAGTTAGCACGATCCTGTTATCCAGACAGCTTGTTTTGAAATGTAAATCAACAAATCTTGGTTTTTATATGAATCTTTTGAAAAATATATGTTGACAAATGTATAAATGGTAAACCTGATATGGGGGCTGCATATTTTTTTTAATCTGACAAGAAATGTCTGGACACTCCCCCCCCCCCCCTCATCCTACATTATATTAATAAAAACATTTTTCAAAATACCACCTGACCACCACGATTTGAAAGAGGTTCAATAACTGAAACAGTTGCATAACCCATAACATAAGTTGGACTAAGACTTAAAAGTCCTTAAGTTAGCGAAAGTGATTAAATTGCATAATTAAAAGTCAAGAGTGACTGAACTAACTTTACCAAGTAAGTGGCAAATTTAATGGACACTGATCATGATGATAGCTGCATCCTTCTGTCAAAAATCTTAGATTTCTACACTGAACATTTTTGGAAAATATATTTTCTATTGAGAATCATTGCTAGGCCTGCATTTATCTACTGTCATGACTGTGATTCTAAACATATGGTTGGAACAACCAGTATCATAGTCAAGCTATGGAAATGTTTTTCCCTTACCCAACACAAGGAGCATCTGTTGAATACAGTTCCATGTTTGTATCGGCAAGAAGAACAGCTTTCATTCCACGTTTACAAATGCACGAGTTGCAGAATCGACAAACCAATTGCACGACAGGCTTCTTCTTAAAACTAGGATGCATTTTTGCAGTGATATCTGTTTCAAATTACGTCTAAGTAACAGTTAGACAATCTATCAGTTAGAATTGTTCACAAAACTTGTTTAACGCCTTTCCAGTTTCCAGTGCTCTCCAACGGGGCATCGACGGCTGACGTGTGAGCTGAGGTCCACAGTACGGTGCATGTGCATAAAGCGCATGCAGACGATTTTCCGTTACTAGTTGGCCACGCTGTCAGGTGATTTAAATGCCCCAAACAATAACAAATGTATTTTTTCAACGAAAATTAAATGCGCACGTACGCACGCACACGTACAATACACTATACCATAGCACAATACCATAGACACATGCACAATACACATCGATCGTGCAGCGCGCGCAACGTTGAATGTCGTCAGATCACTAAGGCTGTATTTCACCGGTAAATTTCCATTTGGTCCAATGCCATTTTAACATCATATCTTCCATTAACATAAATTTCCAATAACCATCAATTTAGTCCAATGATAATTTTGTATAATACTCATTTCGTTCAAAGACCAGTGAGTTAGTCTGTAAACATTTGGTCCTATATAGCCAACTGGTCTAAACCCATTTAGTCCAAATAAGATTTGGTTACTCAGTTGGTCCAATATTCATTTGGTCCAATAGCCATTTTGGCTAATGCCATTTGGTCTAATATCCACACTGTCTAATCATCAATACGTCCAATTCCTTACTATTTCCTCAAATCATCATTTGTGCTAAACAAGTTATCCAATAAAGTTTACTACATGTACTGCTACTACATGGACCAATTTCATCTAAAGTCCAGTAATTATATAGTCTAAAATATAATTTGGTCCAATCTCAGTTCGTCTAATGACCATTTTGGTCCAATGTCCATTTGGTCTAATACTACAAACAAATAAATTATGTTCTTAATACAGATTACTGTGTGTCTCCTTTTTAGTTTTGTTTGAAATGATACATATAGGGCCTATATGCTGAAATTTTTTAGATAATGATAATAATCATAATTAATACCGGTACTAGCTTTTTTTTTTTTTTCACTATTTAAATGATAGACCTACATAGACTACACTGTACAGTACACCATCCCATTTACCCTACTCCATGGGCCGCGGAACCGGGGGGGGGGGGGTTGGCTGGCCCCTGGGAACGATTTCTTTACTAGGGGTGATGTAAGCAGATTTTTTTTTAAATTCACTCCCTTATCTAGGAATTATGGCGCCCGGGAAGACAATAATGTACCGCCCCTACTCCCGGGGGGCGTCGCTGGAACATTTTGAATGGGGGGGGGGGGGGGTGACACCCAAATTTGCGACAAGTTTTTAGGGTGTGACACACTAATTTGCTGACAAAAATGCTGCACCCTAATCTCCCCCCTTCCCCCATATAGGCCTAATAATAAAAGAAAATCGCAGATGTAGAAATCTTGATTATACAGGCCCATTTTCGCAAGGGCACAGGCTGACGCCTTTTGCCCGAATATTAACTTCAATTTCTAAATTTTGTTTAACTTTTTGTAATGAAAATGGACAGAAGTTACATCAGGGAACCTCGCTGCACAGATATGAAGTATAGTGGTTGCCAGAATATAGAGAACTTTGAAAATCCTAGGGGGGGGGGGGAGGCTGCAGCCCATTGCCGAAGGGGGACGCCTTTTGCCTGAATATAAACTTTCAAGTGTTTTTGCGAGCGAGCGAAGAGAGTGAGCAAACAAATTAGCCAATTTTTCTTTCTTTTTCTTTCCTTTCCTTCTTTTCTTTCTCTTTTCTCCTTTTTATTTTCTCTTTTCTCTTTCCTCTCCCTTTTATAACTTTTTTTCCGACAGCCCCCCCCCCCCAACTTATCCATCATTGTATAGCGAAGGAGCAAAGCGACCCAGTGTTTTTTTTTTTTTTCTTCTTCTTTTTTCGTTTTTAACCCCCAAAACGCAATTTCTTATGCGATTTACCCACTCAGGAAAGTTTGCAATTGAGCACTGCGATCGAGAGGTTTGTTAAACGGTTTTCTATTCACTTCCTTCTCAAATGGGGCGCAACATTAATGGAAACCATTAAGAAATATTCCAGGAATTTAGGAAGACAACCGACAGTTGACATTTCTTTGACATGTTGAACTTTTGCAAAAGCGATTGGGGCGCAATATTTACCAAGAGGATGATGAAACTTACATGATGGCGAGCAAAGCAACGAGAATTTATTCATCAATCTTGAGCCCTTCAAAAACATCCTGTGCTGGGGCGCGAAATTACAAGATCCTGGAGCAACATTATGAGAGGAAGCAAAGCAACCGAGCTTCAGAAAAAAGTATTTAAAATGCATTTACCCTGCGGATGGAGGAGGGGGGGGGGGGTGCGGGTGCAGACCCTGAAATCAATGTTGCCTGAGCTGCCAAGATAGCATTTATTGTTGTAGGTCTTTCTGCAAACTAATGCACCAGGGTTGCAATTGGCACGACTGAAATGAACTTTATATCGCCGTGATTTTTTAAAAGAAAAATCACCAATTCGAGTAAAAAAACAAAGAAATACATAAGAAAATTCGTTGTAAATTTTTTGATGCGACATAAAGAAATCACTGATAATTCATTGTCTGGTTTTTCTTTTTTGGCTGAAAAACTCATCCAAGGAGAGTTGATATATTTATTTTACATATAGGAACAACTTTAAGGGCAATAAATCGATTTTTTTTTCTTCAACCATTCAATACACACAATTTGCATTATTGTAGTTACATGTACGTGGAAATAAGGAAGGAAATCCGTTAATAGCGTGACAAAATGTGTTGTCCTAATTGTTTTTATGGAGTATTAAATAAAATGAATTGAATTGAATGAACCCCCTCCAAAAAAGGAAAATCTACAACTTTTCCTTAGTATTTTATCTGTATAGGACGCACTTGAGGAAAAGAAATTATATATTATGTGCAACACATGAATTAAATGCCTATATACCTCTCCTTTAAATATAAATATTAATAGATGTTAGTATACAATAATAATGAATATAATGAAATAATGTATAACGTCATATTGCAAAATCACAGATTCAACTTACAATAACATGAATAATGATGATAATAATGACATTATTGTCATTTATTTTCTTTTTTGTTATTGCGACATAATTTGCATTTTGTGATTATTCATTTATGTATCACACAGTTTTAACGTAAATGTAAACTTTATTGTCGACCATTTGTGTATTTCGTTTGTATTTTAATCTATACTCGAAATCAAACTTGTATAATTATGGTTGCAATAAATAGAAAAGATCGTGTAAACTTTGAATCTTCCCAAATCTAGCGAAGTTCAGCCAAAGAGATATACCCCCCCCAAAAAAAAAGAAAGAAGAAGAAAAAAAGAAAATTCCCCCCCCCCCCCCAATTCCAAGAGCAAGAGTGAACAGAACACTTCATAAAAACTTTGTAAATAAAGGCAGCCATTTAGCCTAGATTTTTCAAATTTGCTTTCATAAATTTATGGATAATTCAGTCACTTTCAGTCTCATTTGGAAAATATCAAATGCTTACCTTCTTTGAGACTGAAGATTGTTACTCCAAAGGTTCACATAAATTGGATTTTTGAAAAGAATTGTTGGAACGTATGCCTCATTCATTTTTTGCTCTAAAAAGGTTCTGTCAAGAAAAAGTGATTTCAAACTTGATGAGCAACCGAAAAATTATTATCGGTGCACCCGCCTCCTAAATGGAAAATGGAATCCAATCTTGGAACTATAGCTTCTGAACCGTTCCGTTGACCATTACGGCTATCCATATTATTATAAAACAGCACTAACAATTCCTATTTTTAATATGTGCATCTATTTATCTGTCTTCTGGTCAAGACCAAAAATCAGTTGAAGAGAGGTATCGAGATACCTTATTGGTACATCCATGCAGGGAGTCTAGTTACATTTCCCTGGTACATCATTACACCCTATCATACACCCTTACAGGAATCCGGAGGTACGCCATCACTCACCAATCAATCGCTCAGTTTATATTCCGCAATCGGTGCATGCATAATGCGTGTATGTAGGCCACTCGTTCATCAACACGCTTGCGTCGCAAGTAATCGAGCAGTGTGTATTGACCCCGGAAGTAAGTTAAAAACTTTGCGAGATTTCTAACACTGCAAGATGGCGACAATGCCGATGTGCTCGTGATACCACTCAAACTTGGGAGTAACTTTGATCTTTCCATTCCGTCATTTGTTTGTGAAACAACTCTGTTTCATTTCAGACACTCATTGGAATATTTGTCAACATGGCATCGGACAAGAAACAGGAGCGGCAGATTCAGCAGGAGCTAGAAACGAGGATAAAAGGTGAAACATAATGCGACATTTTACTTTGTGCTACCGAAGAAGTCGACATTTATAACGGTCTGTCTATTGACTATTTGGCTGAAGCGCGCTGGTGCTGCGGTGCAGACAGTGCAGTGAAAGGGGTTTTCTCTTCGGCCGAGCCGAGCGGCCGTTCGGCTGCCGGCTGGTCAGCGAGCCGCTGGCCAAGCAAGTGCAAAGACATGAAAGATAAGATAGGATCATAGGATATCCATGAAATATGAATACATACAAACCTTGCATAATAATCTAGGGCAGTTTGTCATACTTGGCTTTGTGCTTATCATGTTTGATGTAATGTGAGAGAGGGAGAGGGAAATAGTCGAATACATTGTCATGATCGTTTAAAAAAAAAAATGAACTGAAGAAGGAAAGAATTAGCTCTAGAGTCTGTCATGTCTATAGTCTAATCTAACTTTTGTTAGATTCATACTCATAGATCTAAAATGATCTAACATTAATTAGATCTATAACTCATCTACTGTACAATGTGAAATTTAATTTTGAAATAGGGCTCTCAGCATAAAAAATGCAAACATTAACAGACAGGGTGGTAGACAGAAAAATCTGTCTGTTAAAAGGAGTTTTATACTATTTTTTGACTTATGAGGCTCTCCTCCAAGACAGAAATCTCCCCTAGTCACTATAGTCGTGTACTTCTCCACCTACCTCAAGCACTATGCCCATGGGCAAAAAGTGAGGTAGACTACATGTAACTCACCCCAAAGCTTTACTCAAAATAAAAAGTTGTAAATGGAAAAAAAAAAACGGAATATCATGATCATTATGGCCGGTATTCTCGAAAGTGGCCTAAGTTAAGCCTGGCTTAACTTAGGCCACTACTTTATGGAAGGCCATTCGTCAACCACTAAGTCCCATATGAATTACCATATTTATGTAACAAAATAAAGAAACAAATTTATTTTCTGGCACGAAATAAGCATCAGAATTCAATTCTATCGTGTCAATTCTATCGAGACCTAATTTTGCGCAAGTGAGCTTACATTTAAGTTGTAAAATATAAATCCAACGTAGCAGCCCATCAAAGGTAAGATAATTGCATCATTTGCAAGACAAAATATCATACAATTATTTGCTATTACATGTACATGCTTTACTTACAAGTTTGGTTGACATCTCCTCTCAAAATGAGGATTTCCAGATCCTTGTCGGTAACTTCATATTTTTCGGAAACTGACGCAAAAAGTAGCAAAATTTGCTGATCTTTTGTCAATATCTTCATAATTTCTCACACCAGTTCAAAAGAAAATATTACCCT
>CM046832.1:64054432-64139434 GCA_025618425.1 Heliocidaris tuberculata | reverse complement strand
CCTCCTCTCTGTTCCTCATTCTATAACTTTGTGTTAATCTTATATACTCTTTCTTTTCCTCCTTTACCCTTCTCTCGCCTTTTCTTCCTTTCTCTTTTCACCTCTTCCTGTTTAGATGGAGCCTTAATAACTCTTAGATACTCGACTATTTATCTGAGTGTGTCATCAAAGGTGTTACATTTTTAAATCATGTTACAAGCCGAACATATCTGATAATTAAGCCCAAAATATTCGGAAATAAAACACAAACGAAAGCACACTATATATATATCTTAAAGGGATGGCATATTTCAGGGCTACAGGGGCGGATCTAGCTTTTTTCCAAGGGGGGTTTGAGGGGCTGAGCTGGGTATTGCGAGCGAGCGAAGCGAGCGAGGGGGAGGGGTGGGGGGGGGGGATACCCCCCTCCCACAGTAGGGAGATTTTTCATTTTTAGGGTTGCCAGCTTGCGATTTTAAGCATACTTGCATGCTCTATTTTTTCTCTTTTTTGCCCAAATAATTGGGGGGGGGGGGACTACAGCCCCATCCCCGCCCCCGCCCCCCTCCCCGACCCCGGCCCTGGCTCCGCGGTCCCTGGGTTTGTCCCAACGGCGATGCAGAGCATCGTCCACAAGGCGCGAAACGGCGATGTCTGTGAGCCGCGTTTTTGTTTGTTTGTTGTTTTTTTTTGCTATTTGAACCCCTGTAAGTGATGTTTTCCTGGCATCTACTAACGCAATGGAGACCATAAAAAGCAGTCCATAATAACGTCTTTTTAGATCAAGTAACAGTTTAATACACAGTTATATCCAGAGTTATCGTGTGTTTGGTTATCAACTTAATAAGTTACCAGATGAGTTGAATAATATTATATCTTCTCACAATATTTGCACTTGAAATTTTCTTTTCTCAATGAATGTGTTAAACAAAGTATTATCGATGAGTGATATAAAAACAACTAAGCTATTGGCTACTATTCTATCACAATGATATGTGCATTTGGTAGGCGGGGGGGGGGGGGGGGGTTAAAACCTATTGCCCGAGGCTGAGCCTGAGACAGAGTGCTATATAGGAACATATTGTGTGAGTCTGGACATATTATGATGGCGTTTTCCTATGCACATTAAATGTTTACTTGGCAGCCCAAGGGGGGGGGGGGGTTAAACCCCCTAAACCCCCCCCCCCCCGTAGATCCGCCACTGGGCTAATTTACTCACAATTCGAAAAGAAAGACTGATTTTTTATCACAATATTAGGAGCTAATTTGCTCCCAAAATTTCTGACAATAAAAAAAGAGAAAAAAGAACGTCATCGCCGTTTTTAGGTGCCTTAATTTTGGGGTCTAACAATTTTCAGGGGCAAAAAATAAGCTCGGCACTGCTTTGTGTGGGCTATATTTTTATGTACTTGGTACTTGGTAGTAGGGGTAGCAGTCTGGGAGCCTGTCCCGAAATAGTCACTCCATTTTACCCATAAGATTTGACCCCTTAAAGTTACTTAGACCATCTAAGTCAGTGACAAAAAGGTTGTCAGCCTGACCGTAGCCGCCTGGTTTAGCCCCAGAGCCCCCAAAAGAGACCCCAAAGTCGGGTCGATTTCACGCAATCTCCCCCATGCACCAAACTTTGTCAGTATGAAGTAGTATGACTGGACATTACAACACACACAAAACTGACAAAAATTTCCATCGGGATGGGATGTCAGACGGCCCCTAAAAATAGGGGTTAAATTATCCCCTTGAAGCTCAGGGACCTAATTTTGTCAGAAGGAAGAGCTATAAAAACTGACAAAATAGACCTGTTCACAAAGTTATTCAAATTTATGGATGTTTCTTTCCTGGGGACCTGGTAACCAGATATTCCATTAACCTGTCATTAATGAATGAACTACAATACTTGGAATCAATTTGCATGCATACACTACTTGTTGCTATGTCTGACAAGCCTCTGACAAGCTTCCAGGTTGTCAAGAACAACCTTTGTTTTTAAAGTACGGTATGCTTAAAATTGGAATATATTTGTGAACAGGTCTATTGTCCATCGGGAAGGGGGCGTCAGACCCCCTGAAAAGAAAACCCCAAAGTGCCCTTTGACAACGTGCTGCCCCCCCTAAACATGCCAAATGTTCTGTATATAACGAAAAACCAATTTTCTTACCTTCTATGATAATTCAAAAGCATTTTATTCAATTCACTTTACATAATTTTGAGTATGATAATCTTCTTGAGGTGTAATTTGGTGTTAATTGTTCTTTTGATTAATAAGTTATTAAATTGCGAAAATATGTTGCTTTCTCAAAAGTAGCCAAAAAATATTGTCAGGATTATGTAAACACACCCATTGTCCATCTTCACCTGTTTTACAAGGCATAATAGAAGAGTTTTCAGGTATCTGTGGTATGTGACTACCAGGCTGAACTTTGTACTATTCATGTGTTAATTGCACAGATACCGAACAAGCTCCTCTATTATGCCTTGTCAGATGGTCAATGGGTGTGTTTACATAATCCTGACAATATTTTTGGCTACTTTTGAGAAAGCAATACATTTTTCACAATTTAATAACTCATTAATCAAAAGACCAATTAACACCAAATTGCACCTGCAGAAGATTATATTATACTCAAAATTATGTTATGAAAATTTAAAGTGAATTGAATAAAACACTTTTTAATTATCATAGTCAAAAGGTAAGAAAATGGTTTTCCTTTACATACAGAGAATTTTGAGTGGCAAAACCTTGTCAAAGGGCACTTTTGGTTTGGTCCCTGGGCTTCAAGGGGAAAAATTTACCCAAATTTTTTGGGGCCGTCTGACACCCCATCTCGATGGAAATTTTTGTCATTTTTTTTGTTGTTGTTGTGTGTGTGTGTTTTGCAATGTCCAGTCATATATATTTTCTACTGGCAAAGTATGGTGCATGGGGGAGATGGGGTAAAATCGACCCGAATTTGGGGTCTCTTTTAGGGGATCTGGGGGTTGGCCCGGCGGCTACGGTCAGGCTGACGTTTTTGTCAATGACTTATGGTCTAACTTTACAGGGTCAAATCTTATGGGTAAAATTGGACGACTATTTCGGGACAGGCTCCTAACCTATATACCAGACTGGGTTTGAAAAGTGGAAAAACGTGCCCCTTGCCCCCCCCCCCCCCCCTCCCCCCCCCCCCCCCCCCCCCCCCCTCCCCCCCCCCCCCCTCCCCCCCCCCCCCCCCACCCCCCCCCCCTCCCCCCCTCCCCCCCCCCCCCCTCCCCCCCCCCCCCCCCCCCCCCCCCCCCCCCCCCCCCCCCCCCCCGGCCCCTCCCCCGATCCGCCTTAAAGGACCGCGGACAAGTCTCAGTTTCTATTGGCCCCGCCCATCGAGCTGTACGATGGCCCCGCCTATGATACCAGCTGACTCGCTAGCTTGCCTGCCTAGCTAGCTAGCCTATAGCCGGCCTGCAGACTACTAGTACCGGTACGGTACCGGTAATATACTATGGTTGGGCGACGCGACGCTGTTCAAGTTCAACTTAAACAACGGAGCTTGGAACTTCCATCTTCATCATGAAAGCTTAGATTTAAGATGAGAAAAATGATAAAACTTATTTTGCAGATCACATTTATCTTCTATTTGATTGTGACCATCTACACTGTGTACTTGTTCTTGTGTAAGTTGATCTAGATGTAACCGTCGTGTTTATTTTTAAATGATGTCGATTTGCTAACTTGAAAATGAACGTGTGGGACAACAATAAAGCGATGTGATGCTAGAGTAGATCGTGGTGCATGGTGTTAACTGTTATTGTTATTCAAATGATGTAACTTCTAATCCATCCAGGTAAACATTCAAATAACAGACAATTATTAAACCGTAAGTCCAGATGTAATGATTTAATAATTGTTCGTTATTTGTTATTGTTATTATTGTTGTTTGGCATATTATTATGGCAGTGTACATACAGCCACACGCGTGTGTCTTTACCTTACGGCCACACGCGTGTGGCTGTATCCACCACCCTGCCGGAGGATACAGCCACACGTGTCTAAAAGTCTCTGCGACACTTAGCTACTCTGTGCAGCGTGTCGGCACATAGCAAGTGCATAGCGCGAGCGATGTGTATATTTATGCAATGGTACCGGTACATGTTGCAAAACTTCATCATGATGGTTTTATCTCTTGAAATTCACGACATACAATCATGAAGTTTTTATCTCTTGAAATTCACTGACATAGAAAAATATACAAACAATATTGTTTGTATATTTTTCTATGTAAAAAAAAAAAATGTAAAAAGATGGTTTTGCATTAGGACTTGTAGCCTATTCTATTGTAAATGTGCTATTAGTTATCAAGTCATATTGCTTGTCCTGTAAAACAACTTTTTTTTTCTCAGTAGGTCCTGAAGAGAAGAATGCACCCCACCAGGACCAGAAGGTACCTGCTGAGATCCTGCTAAAGGAACCAAGACCAGGACCTGTTGTCGTACCAGATCATCAAGCACCTGTTCAGACCAAGAATAGGACCTATCCTATTGAAGTCTGGAGCAAAGTAGGCTTAGGTATGTTTAATACCCCAGTAACACCAACCAGACCAACTCTAGACAGACAAAAGACTGAACAAAGAATGGCCAGGTTTTTGTTAGTTATCAGTCGGTTCTGAGTCTGGTCTGAGTCTGGTCTGGTGGTGTGACTAAAGTATGAGGGGGAAAACTGGTTGAATGACTCGCTTCCAGAAACTTTAAAGATTTAACGCTTTGATCATTACAGGGATGTAGACATTGTGAAAGAAAACGATAGCTTTGTTTTAACAGTTCTCGTTCTTTATTTGTCTACATTTGATTTTGGATTATCATTATTTTTACAGTGTTCATTATGTTTTCTATTCTAATATGAAGATTTTTAAATAAAAATCCACACTTCCCAAGTTTGAACAGTATGGGTCATTCCACATCAGGCACACAGGATATAAAGAAATTCATACGTACACACACACACACACACAAAGAAAAATACGGGGAAGAAGAAAAGAAATGAAATACTGCATTTAGTGGCCAGTTCATTTGTTATTTAATAAGAAAACATTGGTTTTGCTTGTTTTATCAAAAACCTTTATGATTCTTATGTGTTTTCATTTTGCAGGATCATATACTTGGGAGCATATATTACATGGAAAGCTTGAATCGAGACTAGAAGGCATCTGGTACTATGGTGAACTTCTAGCACATAACTTTGATTTCAGGTAAACCTGCATACCGGTAGTTTGTATGATTCTTTAATTTTTTCTGAACAATTAGAGATGGGCTTCGAAGGAGCATGTTATATTCAAGTTGGAACAGCAAATATATGTTGAGTTTGAGCTTCAAATACTTGCACATTCAGATAAGTGTTCAAAACACTCTCTTTAGTACAGTGTGAAGGTGGTATGTATAACAGTATTGTTGCATGTTTAGATACTATTCTGTATTCTTGTGTAATAGACTTTTAATAATGTTTAGAATGTTGTTTTTTCATATTAATGTAGACGTATGAGTAATAAAAGCTATTAGAGCAACCTTAAACATTTTGTTCTGGATAAAATACACAATTTCTTTACTAATACTGCAGGAAGTATACAGAGAAAACAAATTAGCATTGTAAAATTTAAGTTTTGTTCATATGAGCTCTTCTTGGATTTGCTGAGTAAAAGAGGTATTTTCATGGAAAATAATTCTTTAATATTTTTTCAGAGATCTTTTTGGGCTATCCAAGTTTCAAGATCTGAATTGTTCATCGCTTGCATGTATTTTTTGTTTCTCTGCAAATGATGTATTATGGATGGTTGACAATGTAATATAGGAAATACTTTTCTTTAAATACATTTTTTATTGTATTAATGAATTGATTACCATAAAAGGAGAAAAATGCAAACAATGGCTAGAACAATGTAATGTTCATTTTCTTTGTTTCAGAATGCGTGATGGGGACGGCATACAGCCAGATAAGGTGCCGCAAGATGTTGAGAACGTTTTCCTCATTTTAAATGGGAGAGCTCCTGACAGAGTGCAATACACACAGTACTGGCTCAACTACCTTGGCTCTTACCCTCATCTCAAACGAGTGGTTCTTATGCTGATTGGTAACGAACAGTGTCAGAATGATTGGGTTCTTCCATACATGAGGAACAGAGGTGGACCTGTTGATATGCTCTTCATCGTCTATGATACCCTGATTGTTAATGGAGATAACATCATGCAGTGGCCTCTTGGTGTAGCAACGTGAGTTGTTTAATGAAATGTAACATAATTTTTCTTTGTATAGCAAGCTAAATATGTTGCACAGTTTTTAAAATGAAATTTATGAAATTGGAAATTATTGTTTCATCTTACAGTCAAGCCCATGTGAATCATTATTTTTAAGTTGCTCCAAGAGCATTGAAAGGGTCCAGTTCAATATTTGAACTGAACGTAGCTTTCCTTTAATATTTTACAAGACTTGCTGTTAGATTCATGATTTTTCATTATGCAGCAATGGAAAAAGGATAATCTCACTCAAAGAGTGCATGCTAGATACCACACTAAACACTGAAGAAACTTGAAAAAAACCAGAAAGAGAAATACCTTGTAGTGTCCTTCTAAACTATTAATGTCGCTACACATTAATAGGAACATGGGACAGGGATTATAGATACATTGTTTTCATTTGTCATTAGTTTTTGAGAAAATATTGTGAGATTACATTACTGCTTGTTCATATTACATTATTTTGTTCTCATTCAAACTATAGGTACAGAGGATTTCCATTGGTAGAGATAAATCAGCTCAATCTTCGGTCTCCAAGACGATATCGATGTAATTTCCTTGGTACCACATACCCCAATTCATCCAGAGAAGTACTTTTGAAAATCATCAATAATAACAACCTCCAGAATTACTGCTACCTTAAAGCAAGACAAAAGTAAGTCTATCACTGGTGACCTAATTTTGAACTTTATTTGAAATCTACTCTGTTAAAGATATTTGCCTTTATATCACTTGAACTCTTTTAGCATGGTATTCTGGATTTCAAACAGTACCTGCAATTAAATCACCTTAAAATTGAGGGAACTCAGGGAAGTAGATGCTAATGCTTTTACAATTCTTGATTATTTAGGGATGACCTTAAATAATTTTAATTAGATCCCAGTTTAGAGCAGGCATGTCTGAAGTTCACTTTGAAAGTATGATCATGGACTACCCTGCTTAGCTGCTGCAGCAGTATTCTGTTTTATGGATTTGACTATAAATTGTATTTATCAATATTTATCAATATTTTGCGATGAGTTGTCAATAAGCCATAATATCCAGTAAAATTATCAAATCACCCCCCAAAAGAAAATAATGCTTCAGTATTGCGCTACTCCTACCAGGTAATCGTGTACTCTTCCTGGGTTGAGAGTGGCAATTGTAGATTAATGTCTTGCCAAAGTTCCTCACTGCCATGGTTGGATTCAACCGCTGTCTACTGACGTCCACTAGACAATGATACCTATTAGTCATGTTTGGAAGACAAATATTTTTTTCATCTAACATTATCAGGTGGGAGCCTGAAGAATCTGAAGCTAGTCTCCAGACCTACATCAACATTGTCCTCCAAAGTGACTTGACCCTGAGTCCCGTTGGTATGAATGCAGAGTGCTATCGTATCTATGAGGCCTGCGCTCTAGGTTCTGTCCCTGTCGTAGAAGACGTCTCCACTAAGGGAGACTGCAGCCCTAGTCCTTTCAGACTTCTCAAGAAACTTGGAGCACCTTTTATTTTTGTCAAGGACTGGAGTGAGCTACCAAGAATCATGGATGAAGAGATGAAGATGTCAATAGAAGATATTGTGGAAAGAAGAAGGAGGCTTGTGGCTTGGTATGAAACATTTAAATATAAGATGAAAGATATCCTGATGAGGAAAATAGGAGAGCTTTTTGATGAAGATGTATACAGGTAACATAAGGTATGATATGTCTTTGAAAGATGAGTTTAGATAACATCTTGTCAATAAGGAAAACCAAATATGTTTGTCTTCCATGACAGTACCAATTCACTCGGGACTAGTGCATATATTTACAAGTATATTGGTAATACACACTGTCGGCAAAGTCACAGGGGCAAGAAATTTAATTTCCTTTGTGTTCCAACATTTATAGGTACCTGTGAGGGTAGAATATAACCTTATGAAAAATGCTTTAGAATCTTTGTCATTTTGAGAAAACTTGTTTTGATTTTTAAGTTTCTAAATTTATCACATACATGCTGTCTACCTCATGTTGTGGCTGGTTTACTTGATATTATTTGTACTTCAGAGATGAAATTGTTTCTGAGCTTGCAATTCATAAATATAGTGTCAAAATCTACACTGACAAATGCTGAAAGGGAAAATAATTTGTGATACTTCAAAGGAGAAAACTGTAATGGTTAGAGGTCAGAATCCATCCAGACTGATAACCCTTACTTTACTTCTCTTCTAACTTTTCAGACTATTTGAAGGAAGCTGATTATTTATTTCGTTTTAAACCACCTACATGTAGATGCACCAAGAAAAATATAACCTCACAAAATCTATGACCTTGACCAACACTGTGTATTACCATGAACAGAAATTGTGTCAAATTTTTGATTAAATGAAAACTTCATAAATGCCAAATTGTACTTATTAATCTCTTTCAAATTTGTGTGTATTTATGTATTTATGCATTCATAGACCTAAAAATATTACAGAGAATTTCTTACTAATTTCCAGACAGAACAAGCACAAGGTGTGCTGACTCAAAGGTCAACAAAGTGTTACTGAAAATAATTTTTTGGCAAGATTTTACCCTTTGTAATTCAATAATTGTGAAAAAAATTGTTATTTTCTGACTGAAAATGAAAATGAATTCCTTCTTTGTTTAATCCTCTATCCATTTTAAGATAATGGAATTATGGAACATTAAAGGGCAATCCAACCTTGGCAATAAGATGATTTGTGTGAAAGCAGAAAAATAAGAAAAACAGGATGGTGAAAGTTTGAAAGAAATCGGACAAGGACTAAGAAAGTTATTGATGTTTGAAAAATGAGATCACTACATCTATGCAAATCTCAAATTGGCAATTTGGTGAGTTAATTGTGACATTTTTGTGGACAACTCTCCCATTAATCGTACACAAAAAAATCATTAATTTGCGGTTTTCTTCGAGGCGCTTTTACCCTCGGGGCAGTATTCAAAATATATTGGAGATAGCATATTATTACAGGACCTCATGAATGAAAAGATCCTACTGACTATTTGCATTTTGAAAAAAAGTGACATTTTAGTCATTTTGTGTGTTAGAGCGAATGGGGGAGTTGTCCACAGCTACTCACAGTGACATTACCTATTCGGCCAATTTGAAATTCCCATATGCATAGTGATTACAACTTTCAAAAATTCATAACCTCTTATTGCTTGTCTGATTTCATTCAAACTTTCACTAATCTGCTTCTCTGATTTTTCCTCTTTCTTTCAAAGCAACTTGCTATTAAGGTTGGATTTCCCTTTAAAGGGTGCTGAAAACAAGATGCTAGGAGAGTATTTGATCTGACTAGCAACATGTTGATATTCATATTACTCAGCTTTAGCACATATGTATATCAGTTTTGCAGGTATCGTTTTATCCTATTCCATCTTTCCTCTCTGCATAGAAATATCTTCATAAAAATGGTCAAAAGGAGCAATCAAATCAATGAAATACAGCAATATTTAATCATGTATGATAGATTGTACTTGCACATGTTTGTGCAAAAAATCATTTACCGGTATTTTCAGAATCTTAAAGGTACTCTGTCCTTTTGCAGCCCTAAATTTTGAAGTTGTTCGAGTATGCAATAAATTACAAAAGAATTATAATTTGAAAATTTGAGCAGATGTGAAAAGGATTAATTGCTTTTAAGTAATTAATAACAATAATTTGGTATAACTTTATTTTTTCGACTCGAAAAAAAATCACTTAATTTTTACAATTATTTTTTGACCGTTACTACAACATATACTTGGGTTGATTTCTGATTAGCTCCCTCTGTGATAAAAGCAAGATTTTCATTTCTCACAAAGGAGTTATAGAACTTGTGACCTTGAAATTTCATAGGCAGTGCATGTATCTACATGTCTACTAAATCTATGAAAAGTTTTTGTGCAAGTCTGCAAAAGGGATGAAGTACCTTTAAAAGCTGCGAATTATAGCATGAAGATGGGAGTTATTTATGGATTACAATGTAGTGTCTTCAATTCGAGCGATCGCCAATAGGGTAAAAATGCCCGGATGCAGGTATCGGGGTGCGTTTGCTATGCAATGTGGGACAGCTTTTGTGACCTAGTTACTTCAGGAATCTGACCGGTCGGTGAATGACCCGGCGGCCGTGCATAACCTCTCAAATCAGCTTTCCAAGATACGGCTTTGTCATTTAAGTCTCGAACAGAGCCGTCCGCAGCGGGCACCCGTCGTCGCTTTCTGCCGGACGCCTCCCGGTCGCAAGGCTCAATAACGCTGTAACATTCAGCGGCTCTCCGTACTAGCAATTCCAATTCGAGTTTGCGTTTTCCGTTGCATGGAATGCCTCTTTCTGTCAGAAAAGCTTTCAGCTGCAGAACGGTCATATTCTTGAAGTCTTGAGAAACGCTCGCCGTGACAATTCTACGATTACCTTAACTTTTATTAGATAAGTTTGAAGAAAAATTCCTGAAGTGTGTACCGCGGTTACTGTAACTTAGCATCCGTATACACCGGAAGTACACAGGTCCTGGAAGTTGAATGAGAATTCGCCAAAAACGGTACATCCGGGCATTTTTACCCTATTGGCGATCGCTCGAATTGTATGAAATTTGTTATGATCTTTAAACTTTGTGCACATTATAAGTATAAATAAGTTGTCATTTTTAAAGATATTGATTAAACAACACAGATTTCTTATTAATGAATATAATGATATATGTGCAATACTCAAAAGCAAGCAAGGCACCAGTATACACATCTTGCCCTCAAAATCTGGATATGTGCTTTCTGCATTAATATTCATGACCCTACTCTTGTACATGTTGATATGATCATGTCTGAATTTTGTATCATTTCACATTCAGTGCAACCATACAAAGATTTGAAATCAATTCTGTATAAAAAGCAAACAGATAATAAGCCACATATCTGATTTATAATTTATTTATCATATTTATTATATGAGCTGTAAGGTTACTTTTTTACAAGTCTTCAAAATTGTACTGATATAAGAATATTTACATATGAACAATTGATACACAATCACATGTAATTTAATTTATATAAACAAGAATGAAAAATATAATTTGTGTACACAACATTGCAACTATTAAAATGTGAGCTGAATTCTCACAAAATATATTTTACATATCATGGCTGATGGAACATCTTTCTTCTACAGTGTGTGCATGGTTGTAATGCAATGCTATTGCCCTTCCATTTTTTTTTCTTCTAAAGCCCAACTTGTAATGGTAAGACTTCTGAAATCATTAGAGAGCTGGGCACATCTACCCTAAAAATCATGCATTACTGTTGATAACAATGACTGAATAAAAATTCACATTTCATCAAGAGAACAATGCATGAAACATCCTCTGAAAACATGTAATATCTATGAAAAAAAGTTGATGCAGTAAAAAAAAAAAATTCTCCCTCTAAAAGAAATTGGTTCCCTATCCAAACTAATTTTCATATTGCTTCCATTTAGAATTCAAAGCTTATAAAACTAACTTCTATTATTCTCACAAGAATTAAATAATGTAGGAATTACATTGTGTACAGGATACATGTTTTTCATCTCAGTGGTATAGCCTGCTCATATATGTGTAAAAAGCCAACAATCAATCAATTTCTTACAAAAAAATCAAGGTACATTGTACATGTATATCATTTTGTATATCATTTTAAGGAAATGATAATCTAAACATTAGAAATGGCACAACAGAGCATGAAAAATGAAAACAAATACTATACACCTAAAAACATAGAAAATGCTCATTGTATTCATATAATATTTAATATCACTTATTTACATTGCGTCACCTTTTAAAAATGTAAAAATGCAATAAATAATCAAAAATATAATCAATACCTTCCACATGCCCAACTTCATTCATTATGACGACCATATTTTGTAAAAGCAGAAAATTGACCAAAATAATTACAATTTCCAACAAGAGATTGTATTTATTTTGACTGTCTTTTGAACCTCACTGCTGTTCACAGACACATAAAAGTTATGCTTGAAATTTCTGCATTTACAGAATTGAAATTCATGTATTGCTTTTGAAGTGAAGTGGCATTTCTGTGTTTTACATGTATATCAGTATGCTTCACTGTGCAGTTTATATACAAAAATATAATGTTATTATCATAGAATAATTACAAATATATATCCTCCATGCTGCCTACGCATCATGTGTTTCAAAATCAGTATCATTTCTAAATATACATTATGACAAATTTAAAAGGAAAATGAAAGGAGAAATAAAACCAAAAAAATTAAAAGTGCTCTTGACTATGCTATTCATAATATGAAATGATGATCTATCCATCACAGATTCCTTTTCTAAATGGTTTACTTATTGGCATGAAATTCAAAATGTATAATGTATGTGGTGCGCAAATGCTAATAAAATAATTTCAGTAAACTACGCTAGTAAGCAACACTTGGAATCATTTGATAAAGCTAATCATCTCTCTCTCTCTCTCTCTATATATAGTTTGCATGCAAAGTTTTAGGAAAATTACAGTGTAGTCAATCACAGTCATATACAGTGGAAACTTACGATAACAAGGACCTTGGGACCATGAAATTACCTTGTTATATCAGGAATCTCCTTATATCAGAATTTTTTTTAAAAGAACATAAAGACCTGGGTCCAGCAAAAATTACCTTGTTATATCAAGAATCTTGTTATATCGGAGCTCTATATAACAAGTTTCTACTGTAATTACATGTTTACAAATTTCTGATTTTCTGAAGAAGATGATGGGCCGGTTACTCGGCATTGTTCTTCTAAGGACAATCTGAAATGCAACACAAATTCCGTTGGCTGTAGTAACATACTGACTGGGTTGGCTGTAATCTAGAAGAACCTTGTTACATGGAGTACGTGGGTTGAGGGGGGAATGAGAAATCTGCACTAAATTCAGACCTAAAGGATGTGCCTTTTAGATTGCATTTGCCGTTATCAAAAGTTACAGCACAAGGTAACAAATGATGTGGTTGTATATCTAGCCCTTACTGATCTATTCTTTCATACTATTGAGTTGAACATGAAACAAGGATATATTTCAATCCAAGGAGTACTAGGGATAGCAACAATCCTATACGCAATCACTACATGCATGTATTCAACCCACTTCTTAAAACGGGTTAAGGAATACAGATTTAGCGAAGTATGCTAATACCTTTCATAATAGCAAGTGGTTGTGGAATGAGTTCACACTCACCTACAGTTACACAGGCTGTTAGTATTAACACATATATTGGTAAAGAAGATTTTTTTTTTTGGAATTTCAAAAGGCATATAATGCAGCTGCTGATTTAATCATACAATAACTTTGGTTGAGGATCATCGGATGCACTCAATGTCGTCCATGTCTTCAAGAAAAGAATCTTGGCTGTTATCATCTTCAGGACATTCTGGCAAGCTGTCCCATCTCAGTACATCACATCCTATGACAAAAGAGATGGAGAGGAAAGATATCAATCAACAAAGTTCTTGGAAATAAATTCACATATATATGTCTTGAAGGCTATCTCTCTCTCTCATCAAGACAAGCAATGAATACATGTATCTTTCATACAGGACTTCACAGAACCCCCCCCCCCCCCCAAGGGGTCTGGAGCAAACAAATAGGGTCCATGTCTAGTGAACTCCTGTTAGTATGTAAGATAGAATTGCTTTATAAACAATTTCATTTGTGAGGGGGCTAATTCTGTTGGAGAGCTACATATATTTTGAGCTGTACATGTTGCCAAGCTCGGTGTCTACAATGTCATCACTCTTCCGAAATAACTGTCAATGTGAGTTTAAGATGAATTAAAGGGAAAGTCCACCCTGGCATTTAGTTGATTTTAATAAAATCAGAAAAATGAGAGAAAAGGATTAGTGAAAGTTTGAGCAAAATGCGATAAGAAATAAGAAAGTTATGAATTCTTAAAGTTGTAATCAATCAAACACAAATTGGCAACTCTGTGATGTATCTTGCAAGCTCCTCTCCCATTTGCTCAGCACAGAAAATTTCATAAATTGTCATTTTCTTAGTTTTTGATGAAGGAATAGATTTGTTTCATACAGGTTTTGTGTAAAAATCATATGAGCAATGCTTATCTAAGGTGCATGTATGATTGAATAATTTCTTTAGAGAAAATGAAAAATTAATGATTTTTGGGGTACATGGCTAATGGGAGGGGGGAAGCTCGCAAGATACGTCACAGAGTTGCCAATTTGTGTTTGATTGATTACGACTTCAAAAATTTATAACTTTGTTATTTTTTATCGTATCTTGCTCAAACTTTCACTGATCTAGTTCTTTAAAGGAGAATTAACCCCAGAATATAAATGTACTTATGTTCAAAGGTGTAATATATTCTTAATCATTGGCCTGTATCACTTTAGAAATAACATATCAGAAAAGGGTTTAAATCAAGACATTCTAGCACACGGTATCATCTGCTAACACTTTACATGGGGGATGTCATTTTCTTGATGATATGGAGTTGTACATGAACCACCGGAAACCGTTCCAGTCAGGAAGAAATTTTTAATCCTAGAGCTAAATTGCTTCTCTTCATTAAAAAAAATTCTGATATATGATGGAAAATATATAATAGGTGTATACATATATTCTAAAACGTGAAATTTATAGATTTCTTTTTATATTCTTTGGTTTTGCTAAATAGAAATCGATTTCTTGGGCTTGCCTGGCAGAGCAGAACATACTTTATACAACGCGCATTCTGACTATTGAAGTCCATTATCTCAAAGCAGGTGAATGCATAGTTTGTCACTATTGACGCTCGGGAAAGTTATCATCCATAAATTTGAATTAATTTGCTCCGTCGCGTACGTCAGAGTATCAGGAAAATAGATTTCTATTTAGTAAAATAGTAATTTTCAAAGAAATATAAAACACATTTTTGGTTTTAGAATATATGTATATATCTGTTAAATATTTTAAATCTCAAATGGGATTTTGTATCAGGAGGAAAGACAATTATGCATCCTGATTAAAAATATCTTTATGTACACATCGAAAAAATGGCAGCCCCCAGGTATCGCTAGCAGACGATAAATTTTGCTGAGAAAATCTTGATTTATACCCATCTCGTATATTTCAATGCAAAACTACGTAGGACAACAAGAAGGAATAGATTACATCTTTGAATATAAGCACATTTGCATTTTGAGGTTAATTCCCCTTTAATTCATCTCCTTCCTTTAAAACCAACTTGTAATGAGGGTGGACTTCCCCTTTAAATTTAAGGAGGATGCACACCTTTGTTTCTAGTCTAGTACTTGTATTTGAGACATCCTTATCAATAATATACATGCTATACAGGCTGTATGGTTTTCAAACGAGTGAACTCTTAACTCTCTTACAACAACTTAGAAACACAAAACTAATAAACACATACTGTGAATTCAAGCAAATAGGTAATATCACATAATTCTTATCAACATAATGTATGCTCCAAATAAATACTCATTTCTGTTCAATATGGTAAGACTGGACGGTAGTAAAAAAAAAAATTCTTTCTACTGCACTGCGTAATCATCGGACATGAAAACAAAAATACAAAACAATTGCATATGGACTTCTCTTCTATAAACTTGCTCTCACCTGATTTATCTAGCTTTCCTTCTGCCCACACCACAGTACTGTTGAATATCCAGAGATGACCATTGTTACATGACTGAAGGCAGGGTACACAGGGGATCAGGATGGTGTATCCAACATTGTTCCCACTGCAAAGAAGAGAAACAAAGTAAAGAATTACTTTAGCTGGTACTGGAACACAAAAGCACTTACTGCTTCCTGTTCTTTGTACAGCGTAGTGTTGTGGAGTTAGGGGTTAATTATTAAAGGGGTACTGGTATTAGAAGTGTATCAATCACATACCAGTATATACCAGTATACCTAAATGCATAATGGTGCACAAAATAATGTAGCATTCCAGTACCAGTATACCCCCTTTTGCCCAAAAGATCTTTTTGCTTTCTGAAGACCTCCAACAATATACTCAAACATAACATAATATTCGAGACCTGCCAAAAAACAATAAAGAGGATTAGGACAAAAACCAAAACAAGTTGTCCCTTAATACATCATAGTCGTTGAATAACGTATTAAACAATTTAAGATATCCACATGCATACAAAACTCAGAACTTTATTGTTTGTCCAATTTTGTTTCAAACTTTTAACAATATTTATGTCTAATTTTTCTGTTTCCATTCAATTCTTCTTGCTATAAAGGTTCGATTGCTCTTCAAGTACAATATGGAAATTACATAAAAACTACATAAACCAGTGTAGGCTATGCAGCAGCAAAAATTTTTTTTTTTTTAAATTAAAAATTAAAAGCAGAGAAGAGCAAATAAGATCTAGAATTCTCCTGCTTATCACTTACCAATGATTACATGCTGTGTCTGATATTCTGCATTTACATTTCCCTGTTGAGTACTGCGGGCCCACATTGCTGATTTTCCTACATCAAGGAAGACAAAATACAAACAAACAAAAATTCAATAAATTGAAGCATAGACTCTTATTTAGGTCAGTCAGTACATTTACACTTAGTTCAGCATTTATTTAATATAATGCTAGCTCATGTCAATTCCAAGCATTTTCCATTGGGTTGAAGGAAACTAACCATTTAAAAAATACTTTCACAGATTTAAATTTCCAGCATAAAGGCCCAATCCTTCCTCCCCGATAACAATATCTCTTATTTTAGATAGGCTATACACTTTAACTTTTCTTAGTAAAAAAATCATGATAAATTCTTAGTTCAAAATAATATACATGTACCAACTGAATTAGAAGTTATTGAAACCTTCACGACTGCCAAAATTTAACTAACCCACCTTTTAATATTGTCTAAAAACAGTTGGTAGTTTCTCTTTTAATAATTTTTAATTTGTCTTTTGTAATTGTTGGGTAAGTAAAACTTAAAGAGAGCCGAATCAACTTGCATCAATTTTGCATTAACTTTAAGTACATCTTTTAAAACACCCATGTTCAAGATTATTTGATGGGAAAATGTAAAAATAGTTACCAAAAAGGGAAGGTTTAAAGGCAAGGTTGAGTTCTGGGAAAGGTGAAAAATAATTTGTGAGCTATCTCATTCCTTTTATGTCAGTTGGGAAGAACATTATACATGTAGTAGAAACATCCCCTGAAAAGGATTGCTCTTCAAATGCTATCACACTCAAAATATGGCGAGAAATAGCTGAAGTGTTTGGGCTGAACATTCATGCCACATGTGTGCGCAGTCCCATGCCCATTTCTTTGTGCAGAGAACATGCTTTCCAGCAAGATTGGGTCAATTGCTTATCATTTTGATGATTTTAAAATCTCACAGTATAGGGCCTACACCATTTCTTTTTTAGACATCATCAACCTTTCCCAATTGCTTTGAGACAGATTCTTTTACAATGTACATTGCCTAACCAGAACTCAACAGTATCTTTAAAAAGGTGAACTTCTATAAAACATGAAATTTGTGGCTCTTTAGGGCTTCAGACGTATCTTGCACTTCAACTTGTGAAACCTTATCGCCATGTGATGCCCAGTTGGCCCTAGTGCCGAGTTAGCACGATCCTGTTATCCAGACAGCTTGTTTTGAAATGTAAATCAACAAATCTTGGTTTTTATATGAATCTTTTGAAAAATATATGTTGACAAATGTATAAATGGTAAACCTGATATGGGGGCTGCATATTTTTTTTAATCTGACAAGAAATGTCTGGACACTCCCCCCCCCCCCCCCCTCATCCTACATTATATTAATAAAAACATTTTTCAAAATACCACCTGACCACCACGATTTGAAAGAGGTTCAATAACTGAAACAGTTGCATAACCCATAACATAAGTTGGACTAAGACTTAAAAGTCCTTAAGTTAGCGAAAGTGATTAAATTGCATAATTAAAAGTCAAGAGTGACTGAACTAACTTTACCAAGTAAGCAGTAAGTGGCAAATTTAATGGACACTGATCATGATGATAGCTGCATCCTTCTGTCAAAAATCTTAGATTTCTACACTGAACATTTTTGGAAAATATATTTTCTATTGAGAATCATTGCTAGGCCTGCATTTATCTACTGTCATGACTGTGATTCTAAACATATGGTTGGAACAACCAGTATCATAGTCAAGCTATGGAAATGTTTTTCCCTTACCCAACACAAGGAGCATCTGTTGAATACAGTTCCATGTTTGTATCGGCAAGAAGAACAGCTTTCATTCCACGTTTACAAATGCACGAGTTGCAGAATCGACAAACCAATTGCACGACAGGCTTCTTCTTAAAACTAGGATGCATTTTTGCAGTGATATCTGTTTCAAATTACGTCTAAGTAACAGTTAGACAATCTATCAGTTAGAATTGTTCACAAAACTTGTTTAACGCCTTTCCAGTTTCCAGTGCTCTCCAACGGGGCATCGACGGCTGACGTGTGAGCTGAGGTCCACAGTACGGTGCATGTGCATAAAGCGCATGCAGACGATTTTCCGTTACTAGTTGGCCACGCTGTCAGGTGATTTAAATGCCCCAAACAATAACAAATGTATTTTTTCAACGAAAATTAAATGCGCACGTACGCACGCACACGTACAATACACTATACCATAGCACAATACCATAGACACATGCACAATACACATCGATCGTGCAGCGCGCGCAACGTTGAATGTCGTCAGATCACTAAGGCTGTATTTCACCGGTAAATTTCCATTTGGTCCAATGCCATTTTAACATCATATCTTCCATTAACATAAATTTCCAATAACCATCAATTTAGTCCAATGATAATTTTGTATAATACTCATTTCGTTCAAAGACCAGTGAGTTAGTCTGTAAACATTTGGTCCTATATAGCCAACTGGTCTAAACCCATTTAGTCCAAATAAGATTTGGTTACTCAGTTGGTCCAATATTCATTTGGTCCAATAGCCATTTTGGCTAATGCCATTTGGTCTAATATCCACACTGTCTAATCATCAATACGTCCAATTCCTTACTATTTCCTCAAATCATCATTTGTGCTAAACAAGTTATCCAATAAAGTTTACTACATGTACTGCTACTACATGGACCAATTTCATCTAAAGTCCAGTAATTATATAGTCTAAAATATAATTTGGTCCAATCTCAGTTCGTCTAATGACCATTTTGGTCCAATGTCCATTTGGTCTAATACTACAAACAAATAAATTATGTTCTTAATACAGATTACTGTGTGTCTCCTTTTTAGTTTTGTTTGAAATGATACATATAGGGCCTATATGCTGAAATTTTTTAGATAATGATAATAATCATAATAATAATACCGGTACTAGCTTTTTTTTTTTTCACTATTTAAATGATAGACCTACATAGACTACACTGTACAGTACACCATCCCATTTACCCTACTCCATGGGCCGCGGAACCGGGGGGGGGGGGGTTGGCTGGCCCCTGGGAACGATTTCTTTACTAGGGGTGATGTAAGCAGATTTTTTTTAAATTCACTCCCTTATCTAGGAATTATGGCGCCCGGGAAGACAATAATGTACCGCCCCTACTCCCCCGGGGGCGTCGCTGGAACATTTTGAATGGGGGGGGGGGGGGGTGACACCCAAATTTGCGACAAGTTTTTAGGGTGTGACACACTAATTTGCTGACAAAAATGCTGCACCCTAATCTCCCCCCTTCCCCCATATAGGCCTAATAATAAAAGAAAATCGCAGATGTAGAAATCTTGATTATACAGGCCCATTTTCGCAAGGGCACAGGCTGACGCCTTTTGCCCGAATATTAACTTCAATTTCTAAATTTTGTTTAACTTTTTGTAATGAAAATGGACAGAAGTTACATCAGGGAACCTCGCTGCACAGATATGAAGTATAGTGGTTGCCAGAATATAGAGAACTTTGAAAATCCTAGGGGGGGGGGGGGAGGCTGCAGCCCATTGCCGAAGGGGGACGCCTTTTACCTGAATATAAACTTTCAAGTGTTTTTGCGAGCGAGCGAAGAGAGTGAGCAAACAAATTAGCCAATTTTTCTTTCTTTTTCTTTCCTTTCCTTCTTTTCTTTCTCTTTTCTCCTTTTTATTTTCTCTTTTCTCTTTCCTCTCCCTTTTATAACTTTTTTTCCGACAGCCCCCCCCCCCCCAACTTATCCATCATTGTATAGCGAAGGAGCAAAGCGACCCAGTGGTTTTTTTTTTTTTTCTTCTTCTTTTTTCGTTTTTAACCCCCAAAACGCAATTTCTTATGCGATTTACCCACTCAGGAAAGTTTGCAATTGAGCACTGCGATCGAGAGGTTTGTTAAACGGTTTTCTATTCACTTCCTTCTCAAATGGGGCGCAACATTAATGGAAACCATTAAGAAATATTCCAGGAATTTAGGAAGACAACCGACAGTTGACATTTCTTTGACATGTTGAACTTTTGCAAAAGCGATTGGGGCGCAATATTTACCAAGAGGATGATGAAACTTACATGATGGCGAGCAAAGCAACGAGAATTTATTCATCAATCTTGAGCCCTTCAAAAACATCCTGTGCTGGGGCGCGAAATTACAAGATCCTGGAGCAACATTATGAGAGGAAGCAAAGCAACCGAGCTTCAGAAAAAAGTATTTAAAATGCATTTACCCTGCGGATGGAGGAGGGGGGGGGGGGGGGGGTGCGGGTGCAGACCCTGAAATCAATGTTGCCTGAGCTGCCAAGATAGCATTTATTGTTGTAGGTCTTTCTGCAAACTAATGCACCAGGGTTGCAATTGGCACGACTGAAATGAACTTTATATCGCCGTGATTTTTTAAAAGAAAAATCACCAATTCGAGTAAAAAAACAAAGAAATACATAAGAAAATTCGTTGTAAATTTTGTTGATGCGACATAAAGAAATCACTGATAATTCATTGTCTGGTTTTTCTTTTTTGGCTGAAAAACTCATCCAAGGAGAGTTGATATATTTATTTTACATATAGGAACAACTTTAAGGGCAATAAATCGATTTTTTTTTTCTTCAACCATTCAATACACACAATTTGCATTATTGTAGTTACATGTACGTGGAAATAAGGAAGGAAATCCGTTAATAGCGTGACAAAATGTGTTGTCCTAATTGTTTTTATGGAGTATTAAATAAAATGAATTGAATTGAATGAACCCCCTCCAAAAAAGGAAAATCTACAACTTTTCCTTAGTATTTTATCTGAATATATAGGACGCACTTGAGGAAAAGAAATTATATATTATGTGCAACCGATGAATTAAATGCCTATATAACCTCTCCTTTAAATATAAATATTAATAGATGTTAGTATACAATAATAATGAATATAATGAAATAATGTATAACGTCATATTGCAAAATCACAGATTCAACTTACAATAACATGAATAATGATGATAATAATGACATTATTGTCATTTATTTTCTTTTTTGTTATTGCGACATAATTTGCATTTTGTGATTATTCATTTATGTATCACACAACTTATGTAGTTTTAACGTAAATGTAAACTTTATTGTCGACCATTTGTGTATTTCGTTTGTATTTTAATCTATACTCGAAATCAAACTTGTATAATTATGGTTGCAATAAATAGAAAAGATCGTGTAAACTTTGAATCTTCCCAAATCTAGCGAAGTTCAGCCAAAGAGATATACCCCCCCCCCAAAAAAAAAAGAAAGAAGAAGAAAAAAAGAAAAATTCCCCCCCCCCCCAATTCCAAGAGCAAGAGTGAACAGAACACTTCATAAAAACTTTGTAAATAAAGGCAGCCATTTAGCCTAGATTTTTCAAATTTGCTTTCATAAATTTATGGATAATTCAGTCACTTTCAGTCTCATTTGGAAAATATCAAATGCTTACCTTGTTTGAGACTGAAGATTGTTACTCCAAAGGTTCACATAAATTGGATTTTTGAAAAGAATTGTTGGAACGTATGCCTCATTCATTTTTTGCTCTTAAAAGGTTCTGTCAAGAAAAAGTGATTTCAAACTTGATGAGCAACCGAAAAATTATTATCGGTGCACCCGCCTCCTAAATGGAAAATGAAATCCAATCTTGGAACTATAGCTTCTGAACCGTTCCGTTGACCATTACGGCTATCCATATTATTATAAAACAGCACTAACAATTCCTATTTTTAATATGTGCATCTATTTATCTGTCTTCTGGTCAAGACCAAAAATCAGTTGAAGAGAGGTATCGAGATACCTTATTGGTACATCCATGCAGGGAGTCTAGTTACATTTCCCTGGTACATCATTACACCCTATCATACACCCTTACAGGAATCCGGAGGTACGCCATCACTCACCAATCAATCGCTCAGTTTATATTCCGCAATCGGTGCATGCATAATGCGTGTATGTAGGCCACTCGTTCATCAACACGCTTGCGTCGCAAGTAATCGAGCAGTGTGTATTGACCCCGGAAGTAAGTTAAAAACTTTGCGAGATTTCTAACACTGCAAGATGGCGACAATGCCGATGTGCTCGTGATACCACTCAAACTTGGGAGTAACTTTGATCTTTCCATTCCGTCATTTGTTTGTGAAACAACTCTGTTTCATTTCAGACACTCATTGGAATATTTGTCAACATGGCATCGGACAAGAAACAGGAGCGGCAGATTCAGCAGGAGCTAGAAACGAGGATAAAAGGTGAAACATAATGCGACATTTTACTTTGTGCTACCGAAGAAGTCGACATTTATAACGGTCTGTCTATTGACTATTTGGCTGAAGCGCGCTGGTGCTGCGGTGCAGACAGTGCAGTGAAAGGGGTTTTCTCTTCGGCCGAGCCGAGCGGCCGTTCGGCTGCCGGCTGGTCAGCGAGCCGCTGGCCAAGCAAGTGCAAAGACATGAAAGATAAGATAGGATCATAGGATATCCATGAAATATGAATACATACAAACCTTGCATAATAATCTAGGGCAGTTTGTCATACTTGGCTTTGTGCTTATCATGTTTGATGTAATGTGAGAGAGGGAGAGGGAAATAGTCGAATACATTGTCATGATCGTTTAAAAAAAAAAATGAACTGAAGAAGGAAAGAATTAGCTCTAGAGTCTGTCATGTCTATAGTCTAATCTAACTTTTGTTAGATTCATACTCATAGATCTAAAATGATCTAACATTAATTAGATCTATAACTCATCTACTGTACAATGTGAAATTTAATTTTGAAATAGGGCACTCAGCATAAAAAATGCAAACATTAACAGACAGGGTGGTAGACAGAAAAATCTGTCTGTTAAAAGGAGTTTTATACTATTTTTTGACTTATGAGGCTCTCCTCCAAGACAGAAATCTCCCCTAGTCACTATAGTCGTGTACTTCTCCACCTACCTCAAGCACTATGCCCATGGGCAAAAAGTGAGGTAGACTACATGTAACTCACCCCAAAGCTTTACTCAAAATAAAAAGTTGTAAATGGAAAAAAAAAAACGGAATATCATGATCATTATGGCCGGTATTCTCGAAAGTGGCCTAAGTTAAGCCTGGCTTAACTTAGGCCACTACTTTATGGAAGGCCATTCGTCAACCACTAAGTCCCATATGAATTACCATATTTATGTAACAAAATAAAGAAACAAATTTATTTTCTGGCACGAAATAAGCATCAGAATTCAATTCTATCGTGTCAATTCTATCGAGACCTAATTTTGCGCAAGTGAGCTTACATTTAAGTTGTAAAATATAAATCCAACGTAGCAGCCCATCAAAGGTAAGATAATTGCATCATTTGCAAGACAAAATATCATACAATTATTTGCTATTACATGTACATGCTTTACTTACAAGTTTGGTTGACATCTCCTCTCAAAATGAGGATTTCCAGATCCTTGTCGGTAACTTCATATTTTTCGGAAACTGACGCAAAAAGTAGCAAAATTTGCTGATCTTTTGTCAATATCTTCATAATTTCTCACCCAGTTCAAAAGAAAATATTACCCTTATAGGTCATTTTAGCTTCCTCTATCCAATGGTGCTATCAGATTTTTGAAATCTTTTCTAGTTTTTGAGATATTGCCCTGTGCACAAACTTAGGTCATGCGCGAAATGATATGGTCACACCACCATATAAATGGGTTAAACCTGGATCAACGTAGTATACCAACTTATGGAGCACCAAGTGCTTGAAAGCTTGTTCTTTGTAAAAATTATTGTGATTCTAATGAAGGTTATGAAGTTGTGAGATGAAAATGAGAAATTGATTTCATAATGATGTGGTTTTTGTTTGTTAAATTACTACAGAATTTTGGTATTTCTTTACAGGATGAAGAAGTTGGCACTACATTGTAGGTGCTCCATTAATCAATAGACTAACTCTAACCTCTAATGTAGTTTGGGAATCAATCTGGCGTGAAGTTTGTATGCTTTTATGAGTACTGGTTGTAATGTTTCACTCAAAGGCCAAATTTTTTAGTCTATCAAGGAAAATATCCACAACCATAATCTTTTTGTACAGAGTGACTAATATCATCATCATGGCTCTCTATTTTTGTTTGTTTATTGTAAGTCGCTTTGAAAGTGAAGGACATGGGCGGGCTCACCATAAAGAAGAAGAGAAGAAGAAATAATCTACACAAACTATCATACACTGTAGTGTTGTGTGGCACCCTAAATACTGTGGATATGACTTCCTACATGTACATGAATATTCAATCCAAGTAAACACCAATTGAAATAAAGAAGTAGAAATTCAATATCCTCAACGCCTTACTATATCAAACCAATCTTAACTGCTAGAAAGGTTGACACAAAATGCTTCTGTTGTGTGAATGGCTTTGGAATGAATCACACCATGTTTAAAGCTCGAGCAATTTTTATTGCTCTTGTCCAAAATTAGTCACAAAACATGTTGCAATACAGGTGAAAGTCCAGTAAGATTCACACTTGACATCATGCATGCAATGTTCAGGGTGTATCAATGTTTGTACAGTGTACATGTAGTGTAGGCTTATATTGATTGAATTGATTTAGGGCTACATGCTCTATGTTGTTTTCTTTTGACATTTGACTGCTTAAAACTTGTGCACCTACATTTTCAGTACACAAGGCCGAAGTAGTCCTACTAGATGAAATTAGTATTTTATCCATTTTATGTAACTTAACGATATTTTCTTGAGAATTTAGCCCAATTCATCCTGGAGACTTCAGACACAGGTCAAGAGGTGGCAGTACATTGTGTTTAATATTCCAGCCAGCAGAAGAAATTCATGTAGGCCTATAAATGTAGTTCCCTATTAAAAAAACAACAACAAAAAACCCCTGGAAATTAATTTGAATAGCAAATTTCCAAGATTTAATCCAAATTAAAAGATTATTTTTTTAGTTAAGATCTGTCATAGAAATAATTCTCAGGTCAATATGAAGTTATAAACCTTATAAAAAGATTCATTACAAGTAATTTGGACTCTTTGGATTGGCAGCATGATGTGAAGATGATGGAGCAGTAGTCCAAACAGTTCCTTCATGTAGATGTATGATGGGGGGGGGGGGGGGGGGGACCTAAAGCTACGCATTTGTTTCCAGCGGTTAAAAAGTCACTTTTTCAATGATTTATGCGAATTTCTTTTATATATCTTGGTTCTACATACTCCTAGAATTAAATTCCTGAGCAAATTACAATGGACAAATATCAATAACATTAATTTTCAAGTTGATGTCAATACCCATGTCGAATTCGGTCGAAAAAATGAAAGGGTCCTAAAGCTACGCACACATAATAAATGAATGCAAATCTTGATTTTTAAGCTGACTGACGTGATCATCCTGATTTGCAAATAGTGATAATATCACCAAAAATAAAGGAAAATTACTCATTCTTTTTGGCGAACATAAATGATAATCTCGTTGCTCAGTCACACCAAAAGTTTGGCGCATTGAACACGTCGCATTGCACGTATTTGCGGGGTGCGTAGCTTTAGGACCTGTGTAGCTTTAGGACCCCTGACCATAATACTGTTCCAGAATAAGCTATGTACAATGAATACTGCACACAAGATCAAACAAATTTTCATGTAGTATTTGTGTGCAGATGTTTTCTGAATTGAATTTGATAGTAGTGTCATTTTTTAGTTATTTCATCATGCAAATTATATTTCTATGCTTTCAAGCTGACAAGCTGTAATGCACTGGATATTTTTATGGTTGCTCATCTTTTGTACTGTAGTATGGTTGAATAACTGCAAAAAGACTATTTCTATGTCCTGGTCAGGGTGATTGATTGCTAAAAGAAATTGGTCAGTATTGAAGCATATAGAATAAGCCGAAAAAATACTAACTTTTGACAGATCAGACAGATAATTCTCATTGAAATTGGGAAAAAAATTAAAAATGTAGAAAAACTTTTCCAGAGCATGCTTGCGTGGGATACAAACAATGGAATCATTGGTAAGGTGTAGTGATTGCTTGAGCATAATCTAGCTTTGCGTCCCAAATCAAACGATTCTCCGGATTCGTTTCGAGGATGATCAAACTGTCATTCGCTCGTCATCCCTTTGTTTAGATATGAATTAGTAGCAAATGAGAATTCTGCTTCCAATACAAACCTCATTGCTATTTGCAATGTAATCTCGTATAGTCCTCTGCAAATTCCGTCTAGTCATGTTGACTCCATGTGGAGGGTTACCCCAGAACATTTCCCTGGTTTCTCCATCACCTACCCGCCCCATGCTCCGAACCCTAGCCCGGCCATGAGGAAAAGCAATATAACGAGGTGGGTAATTTGATATGGCGTGCGTAATGAAGGGAGAATCGAACCTCCATTCCGAGTCGGCCCTGTAATTGAAGTTGAAGCACATGCCTGATGGTAAGGGATGCCATCCCAGGGATTGTCTCATTGTGCATCATGCGATAGAATAGAGATCAGAAATTAGATGACTGATGGGCGTCCTACCTAATGTAACAATGCTGGGGGTATTATAAGAAGGAGTTCATATAGTCATGAACTTTGGCTACCATTCACTTTGATCCACCAAGCTTGAATAAAAGTGTAGTTGACTAGTTGTTGTCTATTGTGTATAAAAAATTAAACTATTGTTGGTAAAATATCACACAGGCCTGAACTTATTTTAAATATTACAGTAGTATTAAAACAAAATTGTTATAAAAGTTTCGAACAGTTTTTTTGATATCTTTTTTGTTTAAGTCCCTTACATGTAGATTGGAAATAAGCAGATGTTTCTCCTGTTGCTTTTATTGGTATCCAAAACAACTCAGAGAAATAATGATATTTGAGGAGTTTCAACTTTGTGACATACTCCGGAACGGAAAGCCACAGTATGAGACATTATTCTATTATTGACCGTGGAGGGCAAAGTTATGAATATTCATCAAATATCTAGGATACGAAGGTATTTAACTATTTATTATTCATGAGGTGCATGCTTCGACACTACATGTGGATGACACTACACAGTAGTAACTCCCTTAATCATGATTTCTGTGTAATATTTTTTATACTTAGAGTAATTTTTGCCAAAATTAGGTATATGTATGTCTTCACGATAAGTTTGTCTTGTAATTGTATCTTAGGTGGTATTTCAAAGCTTACTTTGATCTGATGGGTGTTGCTTATTAGCGCGCATCTATCTAGATATATTTACTTGTACAGCATAAACAGAAACTTTCACAGCTTTCTACTTACCTGTATTTGGACTCCTCGCGAAATTCACGAAAGTTTCATGCTTATACATATAAGTACAGTGTACATATATCCTTACACATTTCTCTCTATAGTCTAAACAAACACTACACCTATCATGTACATGTAAATGTATGTCCAAATTGTGCATTTTATGGGCTGCATTTGCACAAAGTACAAACTGTGATCAATGAATTTCTTAGTCAATTGAAATTACATGTACATGTATGCATTCACAGCTTGCATACTGAGAGTAAGACATCGCAACTTTTGTTTTGTCACATGTACATTACTCCTACACTATAAATGCATCATTGATTCAATCCCTCTCCCACTCATTGCCCACGTGAAGACATTTAATGACAAATACTTTCACTTTGATTCAGTAATACGTGCACATGAGGTTGAGGTTTCATATTTAAATGATTCTATTCTAACAAGGATGCATGAATATATGTATAATGTATAAGACTAATACTAATAGGCCATATGTACTGAATGTGCACATCCTCTCTAGCAGCAAGTTCAAAGTAATTTCCAAGTGGGCCGAGAGTTTCGCTGCATGCGGGATTTGAGCACACATTCACTGCTTTTGATATTTTTTCTCTCTGCAAGAAATGTAAACTATAAAAATGCGGTATTGTCTTTTAATATTTGTTAATACAAGATGAAATTGAAATGTTGATATAAAGAAAAATAAGAAAGCAAGCATCTTGCCAAAAGAATTGAACTAGGCTCGACTAACACTTGTGCTAACTTCTAGTTCCAATTAGCAACTTTATCTTAGTATATATAGTGCAACTGTATGATATTCAGTTAAGTGTAATCACGTACTCGATTACTCATTGATCTACAAACATGGCTACATATTATTGTTAATCCATTTATATTCATCTCATGTAGATAAGTACTTTTTTTATGTATATGTATTCATGTAATTATTACTCTTTATATTAATGATTATACTGTCCTTTATGTGATGTGTTAATAAACTCAAACTCAAACTCATTAGTTGGTAAATCCACAAAGTCCGGTATAAGCAAACTTGCACGTACTGCACGTAAAAACTCAGTACGTCTTTAAGTTTTCAACCAGGAAGATTGAAAACTCAACTTCTACTTGTTTGTTTTACAGAAAGTAGACTATTGAGTTGTTTTAACTGTTTGCATAGTGGTTAAAAGAAAACAAGTTTTTCCCACAGTACTTACCAGTAGGCAATTAGGCCTGTTAATGTATGTTCTCTGTGACAGCATTATGTCATTTTTTCTCTTCAGAACCGCAGCTTCTTTGTCAAGTTTAGTTTTGCATGCGAACTTGTGTTTTAAAGGTAATTGTTTTGTTTTCAGAGCTCTGAAGAGACTTAATAATGATAATAATAATAATATTGGATATTTATATAGTGCTCATATACATACATATACTGTACAAGTCTTGACGAGGCAGAAAAGGAATTTTATTTACTGGTTAGCCTCTTACAGTACATATACATGTAGCAATGCTGAATTTGGTTTCCTTGTTTTTGAAGAGTGATGAAAATTGTATTAACATGTTAAAATGATACTGTAGATGGACGTGTGTGGACTATACAGTTTTCTTGCTTTTATTCAGAAAAAAAAAGGAAATGTACAGTACATTCAAAATACATGTACCTGTACAACTGTATCTTGATTTTGAATTTTGAATTGGCATCAAAATTCATTCATAAGTTTACCTGGTTGTGTACATTTTTGTATTTGATGAAAAATGACTGCTAACTGCCTTTTAAGCAAAGCATGATTGTACTACCAATTAAGTTACATGTACACGTACCTTTTGGTTTTAACCTTGTATATATGAAAAATTGTTCGGAAATTTGAATCAGGTTGAAATATGAAAATTATGATCTTATCTTATATTTGCCTGGTATGATATGAAAATTAAGAACAAGATGATCTGAAATCTTACTATCTGAGATATTACATGCGAAATGCTACTTGACTGTAGTATTTTTTCTTGATTTTATGTAGCCTTGTACATGTGAGCATCTTTGAAAATGTGCTTGTGATACCCAAACCGCCCAGAAGCAGTATTAATTTGTGTAATTTCATTAGAGACTAATAGAGAGCATATACACAAATCACTTTGAAAGTGAAGTTTGTGGTACACAGGCGGGATGGGCGTGATTCATATTGGGTCGGCTAATCATTAACAGACCTTTAAATTTCGGGAGCGTCCAAATTGGCATCGGCCTGTGGTTCCTGTCTGGGAAAGCAGCCTTGAACCAGAGATCAATGGTAATGCCCCGTTTGGGGAAGGTACTTGAAATTTATTCAATTACTACAATCACAAGTTTGTCCTTCATTTTGTGGCAATCATGAGATGGGATTGGGATAGCACTTTAATTAAAGTCTGGAATCTAATGACAAGCCAAGATACATGGATATGGTTTAGTGATGATGGAAAATGCTGCCTTCAGTTCAGAATTTTCAATTTATAAGATTTCTTTTTAACCTTTTTTTCATGCATGCTTTATTTATGAATCAACATGGGTAATTTCAGAACATATATTGTCTGGTTGTACACTAAATTTTTCAAATGAAACAAAGATTTTTTTTCCAAATTGTATCTATTGGGATAATTAAATACCGTATATGTGTAGCAACTACAGTACTTTGTACAAAATATGTGTACATTGTACACATAGGTAGGCTTTAATTTGGTTCACTGAATTTATAATATGTATGTAGCAACTAATATGTAACTAAATTAATGCAACATGTAGAGCCACTTAGGCCATACAATTTATAAGGTGATATGCATAATGTGTAACCACAATTTATATAGCAGAAGGACACCAGTTATGGTTGATGTATTGTAGACCTAAAATCTCAACAAAAAGAAACAAATCTGTGAACCATTCAATTTCTGTGAATGAGAGGAATGCAAACCAATTTACAGACTCTCTTTCTTATGGGAATATTTTCTAAATTGGTAACAATTAAAATGTATTTACACAAGAATAGATTCAGTTTCGTTATTGGTACAAGTACAGAATAGGCCTACATGTAAATGCTTAATATGTAGTTGTAATACTTTGACCAGTATACAGTATGCAACAAGTGCTCCCAAAATAATTATTTCATACTACAGTCTAATTATAATCTCAAGTCACTAGGATTTTTGGTTGTACAACACAAACTAAGGCGACAATTGTTCTGTGGTCAATTTCATACATTAAAGGGAAATCCAACCTCAATAGCAAGTTGTTCTGACAGAAAGAGGAAAAAATCAAAGAAGCAGACTGGTTTGAACGAAATTGGACAAGTAATAGGAAAGTTATGAATTTTGGAAAGTTGTAATCACTGTAGGAATCCAACTGGCCGAATGAGTAATGTCACTGGGAATCTGGGATGTAGTGGTGGACAACTACCCCATTTGCTCCAACACACAAAATGACTAAAATTTCATTTTTTCATGTATTGCTAAGTACATGTTGGATCGTTTTCTGTCATAAGGACCTATAACAATATGCTATCTACAATATACATTTATTTTGAACACTGCCCCGAAGGGAAATGGCGCTTCGGAGAAACCCCCAAACCAAACCCTAATGCTAACCCTAAAACTAACCTAAAACCCATTTGTAACCCTAGCCCTAATCCTACACTGTATGTCTTTGATGAAATAAAACCTGCAGCAAATACCACAGCACCATATTTTTCTTTCATTCTTACTGTATATGAAGCAATACATGCATAATTTATTTCTGTAATCACTATTTCTACATCCAGGAAAATAATAGATTTCCAACCACAGAGGGGAAATGTTTTGTAGAAAGGTCATGTCCGCCATAAACTCCCATAGCAAACCCTAAGGTGTAAACAACATGAAAAAGTGGGCTACATGATTCACAATGAAGATTGCCTATTCCAGTGTATGTATGTAGAGCATGGTGCATATATAGAGTACAAGGGTGTACATGTAAAATGATACTGTGCAAACATGTTCTTGGAAACAACTTACAATATAACCTTAATGTTCATGTACAAGCTTTGTCTGTGGTTACATGTATTATAACCATACATGTAAATACTGAGCTGAATAACGAGGTAATAAATAATTTTCTTGCTGTGGAAAACAGCATTTATGTTCGTAATGTAGATCTGCAATTTGTAAAGCTTTAAATTCACATTGGATTGAAATATTATTATCAGTCTATTTTCAGTTTAGTATTTAAACAAAACTTATTTTTTTCTTCATTAGATTAAGGTTCAGTGCAAAGACAGTGGTTTACATGTACATGTACATGTATGTCATGCTTTTAGGATGCCTGTTTGTATCATTACTACATAAGATAATATTTTCCACCAAAACTATTCTTGAGCATTCAGTGCAGTTTGGTTATCTGAGAATTCGAGCGATCGCCAATAAGGTAAAAATGCCCGGATGTACCGTTTTTGGCGAATTCTCATTCAACTTCCGGGACCTGTGTACTTCCGGTGTATACGGATGCTAAGTTACAGTAACCGCGGTCAACCCTTATGGAATTTTTCTTCAAACTTATCTAATAAAAGTTAAGGTAATCGTAGAATTGTCATGGCAAGCGCTTCTCAAGACTTCAAGAATATGACCGTTCTGCAGCTGAAAGCTTTTCTGACAGAAAGAGGCATTCCATGCAACGGAAAACGCAAACTTGAATTGGAATTGCTAGTACGGAGAGCCGCTGAATGTTTACAGCGTTATTGAGCCTTCGGTCAATAGCGATGAATTATAAATATATCTAATCTCTACAAAAAGATGAATTTCCAACCTCGAGAACTCTTGCATGTCATCAAAGTCTGGAGAAGCAAGCTAAACTGTAAACATAATTAATATGCACGGCCGCCGGGTCATTCACCGACCGGTCAGATTCCGGAAGTAACTAGGTCACTAAAGCTGTCCCACATTGCATAGCAAACGCACCCCGATACCTGCATCCGGGCATTTTTACCCTATTGGCGATCGCTCGAATTGTATTTGATAGAAATCAAGAGTACATTTAAAATGATGATTAAATTGTAATCAGGTTTCTATACACATTGTACCCATTGTGCCCATTGCATCTAGCATCGCTTTATACTTGTACTTGCAAAGAATTTTGATTTCAAGTAATGTCTACAGTTGTACATCATATTACATGTACATCAGAATAATGAACTAAAATTGTCTGATGTTACTTGTTATAATTTGGATCCTCACCAATAATCAAAATGTAGGATGTATGATACAGGATTATGGGCTAGCAGAAGTCACAGTTAGTGGGGGGGGGGGGGGGGAATGGGGGTGAACTGTATGGCTCGCTTCACTACAGTACATGTACAAGATACAGGGACACATTTTGTATGACAATTTTGCAACAAATACATTTGTAGGCATTGTTTACATTTCAGCTACATACATTGTATGTGCATTGTACACACTTCCCGGCTTATTCCCACAGGGCCCTTTTTCATTTATTATTGTACCTGTCATCTCATCCATGATTTTCTTTTCTTAATCACGGCCTGTTTTGTGCATCACACCTTCCGACAAAGCATGGACAAAAATTAAAGGTGATTCAGGAATTGCAGATAAAGTTCTCACAATATAGTAATCATGTAGAAGCTGTCATTTGTACTCGATTGGAAAAAAGTAATCAGCATAAAAGGTCAAAGATATGCATATTGACTGCCGGACTGCAATGCAAATACATTGCCCCATATATGTCCATATCTGTGTTGGTGCCTTCCAGTGAGTGTGTGTGCTATTTTCAGCAAGTTTTCACAGTTTTTGATTGATAAGCAAGAGAAACAAGGTATTCCATGAAAGGAAGACCTACTACATGTATATGTATGTCCAAGCCACGTGCATCGTCTACCTGCAACGTTTTCCCACGTGTACATACATGTATCTGTGAACATTAAGTAAATTGCAGGGTATGCAATTTTCAACAGGTCTTTATTAAATTTGGCTAGCCTAAACTTTAACACAACAGGAACATACATGTATCAATTCACAATGATTTTTTTTAAATGCATTTTCTAGAAATGAAGCTTCCCTGAAGTACTTAAAAAGTCAAAATCAACTTTAAAGACTACCAGAGGCCGCAAGAGGCTAGTGCTTGAGTGCTCTCCCATGCATGGATCTGGGTCCTTTGTGACTGTGGGTGTGGTGTTGTTTGAGAAATGTAACCCGTTCTATAAACTCCACACAACTCTCTTGTCCCATTCACAAGTTTAAAGGGAAGCTTGAGTTCTGGGAAAGGTAAAAAATAATTTGTGAGCTTCCTCAATCTTTTTATGTTAGCTTGGATGATTATCACAGTAGATATGTCACCTCATAAGGATTGCTCTTCAAATGCTCTCACATTCAAAATATGACAAGAATCAGCTGAAATGTTCAGGTCTAACTTTTGTGTGTAGTCCCATATATACATTTCTGTGTGCAGTGCATGTGACTCTCAGCAGGATTGAGTCAATTTCTTATCATTTTGGTGATTCAAAAACCTTACAGCATACACAAAGTCTTATGTGCTATATATAATCAACCTTTCCCAATTGCTTTGAGACAGTTTCTTTCACGATTCAAACTCCTGACCAGAACTCAACTTTATCTTTAATAGGGGAGCACTGAACTATGGCCCTGATTACTGTCGAAAAAGACATATTTGGAAACAGGAAGTAGGGAAATATATATTCTTGAGCAAATTGCGCTATGCATGTGCAGACTTTTCTTACACCTCTGTGCATGTCATACATGCTTATGTAGCCCTACATAATACATATATGTATGTGTGTATGTATCGTACAATGTTGTGAAACATATTGTTTCCTCATTTTTCTGAGAGCTAAAATAGCATGGCCTCATATTATACATGTAGGCTTTTACACAGAGTAAATGGCCTTCTCTCTCTCTCTCTCTCTCTGTTTGTGTGTACATGTACAAGAAAGTCTAATGTACATGTACATGTTTTTATTGCATTTTTTCAGTAAATGATGCTTATTCTAATAATTATTTTGTTCAACTAAATTCAAAACAATGCTAGTAGTCACAGTGAATGTTAGTCACAACCACAATGATATCACTAAACAATAAGACAATTCGTAATTACAATTTGGGCATATACATATAAAGGTCATTTGTACCGAGTACAATTGACCTTTATATGCTGTCATTTTGTGTGCATCATGATGCGCGAACCATTATGATTTTAGTCGTTAAACAAGTAGTGCGTCCACCAAAACAGGGGAGCGTTTCATGAAAGGATTGTCGGATATTTCATCCGACAAGTGTTATAAGCTACTGAAATCCTTGCATCTGATTGGCTGAGAGCAAATTTGTCAGTAAAAATCACTGACAAAATGCTTGATGAAACGCTCACCAGATGCGCGTGCATGTACATATTGGGGTCATTTCAGGGTCATTTGTACGATGAACTAATTATGAACTTGCTTAAATTACATCATCTTCTCAAGGCAAGGCTGCACATATTTCCTTTAGGAAATGATACTTTAATATCCTTGCAAGGTTTTCTGGTTATATTTCAGAATTTTATATATTCAGCATTATCCTTTCTCGTTGTAAAAGAAATTTGGTAGCTGAACTGTAGCTTGTCGATGCCATTGGAGGTGCCATGCAATTAAGATTTAATCGTGTGTCAAATACACTCAGTGGGGTGGAGTGTTTTACAAGCTGAATCAAAACACAGACAGGTGGCCTAGCCATGTCTTTGCACATGAACCCTTTTAGGCTTTAGCTTGACTGCTCTCCAAGTCTCCATGCCTTATTAGGAGTGAGTCTGGGTGGACCGATCAATATGTTGAGATGTCACTGGACAGGTTTTTAGCTCTCGGCCTGATAAAGTCAAACATCTAATCATAATTTCATGCATGTGATCTCATTATTGCCCTTTTTGGAAATTTTTGGAAATTTTCTGTATTTATCTTTGCTCCTTTACATATCTACCACTTAGAAAGTGGTAATCTTTGCCATATTCTTTCACTTTCAGATGATTATTTCCATGCTTAATGCTCACTACAAAATATTAATATTTGTGTATATCCCTTTTTGTTATTGAGTAGATACATGTACTTGTTATCAGTTGTCACTGATATTGCTGATTAAACCCTAGCGTGCGTTTTTGCGCATGGATTAGACAAATCTGTGCTCTACACTAGTCATGCTGTACATTGTTATTGGCAACAAAGTGTTGTTGATGTGTAAAAAAGCAAGGACTCTGCAGAAATGACCCATATTGTTGTTTTATTTTGTTACCCAGGTAACTGAACTTGGTTTGTGCCTGCCTAAGACACCCTCAGGCCTATCCAATGCCATACCACGTACATAAAACATGTACAGTGTAGTTGCATGTTTAGCCTAGATATAGCAAGCCAGCTTTGTTTCGTATCACACTGATTTACAGTTGTTGATAAGTGAAGGTCATTGCCAAACTCGGCCTCAGGTGGGTCATATACATGTACATGTACATGGGCCTGTCATCATTTTCCTAACATTGGCCTCAGGTGGATTTTATTCATTTGCACTACTCTGTATGTACTGCTTATTATAGGCCTGTTTTCATTAGTCCAAGTTTACAAACTTGCTGGTTAGTTCTGTTGCAGGGATGTGGTGAAGATGCATGGAACATATGCCTACAACATGTACATGTACATGTACATATAGATTAACAGAGTTTTGTTGGTGGAGGGGAGGGGGGAGGGGTGGGGGCTCTAAATCATTTAATATTCTTTCAGCAAGAGAAGCACTCCAAGTGACCTCAATAAATTAGTGAATTGCACCCATGTAATTATTTTGTCGAGTGTGGACAGTTGCCAAACATATTGAAAAACATGACAGGTCGAACATGTATGATAGCAAGAACAACACTTTAATGAGCCAAACCTTGTGAAGGATCTTCCAGGCAAACTCACAAACATGTATAGATAAGGTGGTAGTATAAGCATGTTTGTCTTTCATAATCAAACAAAATATTGTTTATACTTGACACATTCTATATGTCATTTTTTTTTTTTTTTACGCTGTGATAAAGTTTTCTTCCTTTTATAGGATATGAACTTGTAAATCACATTTTTTCCCCTCCCTTTACACATCGTAAGCAATACTAATACTGCCTTATGCTATTTTTGTATGTTTACAATGCAGACATACTAATTTGTGTAGAAGGTTCATGTTTATTCAAACTTCATCAAGGAGGGGGCAGGGGGATGGAAGGGCAGGGGGGGGGGAGAGAAACTGTGTGACAACTGTGATTAACGGTAGGAAAAAAAAAATGAAATTATTAGCTCACACATGTATTTCTACCCAACAGGAAGTTCGGTCAGATATTGAGTTGATTTCAATATAAGCAAAAATGAGGGATAGCATTTTGTGTAAGTTTTTGAAATATCTGATAAGGAACTTGAAAGTTTGAATGATTTGTTTTTCAGCATCGCTACACAAAATGGCAGCTTTATGATCTCCTTCTTTTTGTATAAAATGTTTCATAAATATCCATTTTTCTCCAAAGAAAATGTTTTCTCAAACCTGTGTTTGAGAAAATATGATTGGAAACATGTAGTACATTGTATGTATCATTGGAACTCAAGAATTAAGATTAAAAAAAAATATTTGTGCAGGCACCTTTAATATTTGATAATTTCATTTTCAGATTATACTCAAACTTTTACCAACTTATTACTTTTAAAAAATTGTCTGCATTTATTCAAATGGATTTGTTATCCGGGTGGTCTTCCCTTCTATTAGATTGCAACACTCACTTTAAGTGTGTCATTTTAGTCTGTAGTGATGAGTGTGTAGACCCATACCTGAACTTGGTTTTGAGGTCAACCTTTTCTTGCACTAGACTGTCCTCTTTGTGCCATTGTGGCTTCTTTTATAGTTGTAACTGATACACCTTTGGCCCAGACAGGTGGTCTCCAATTAAACTAGGTCTGCTCTGCTGCCAAGTTTCACCTCTCGGAAACTGGATTTTTAATGGTAGAGTGTGATCAGAAAGCTCTTGTCACCTCATATCCCTGTTAAATGTCATTTTCGACATTCTGGAATAGAAGTTGACGTTTGCTTACCTTCAGGGACAGTCCCTGCTACAAAAGACCGTTTTTCATAATGTACTTCAAATTTACGGAAGTATCTTTTTAAAGTGCCCAGTAATGTATGTTATCAAAATCTACTTAGATTCAATCTTTTACAAGTGGGTGTAGTAGCGATTAAAGGGAAAGTCATAACTCATAACTTGAACCAAGTTAAAGTGCATACAACTTCACTAAATATTTCACAAACTCCAATTTGTTTTTCTAGATTAAAAAATAAAATTACATATTTATAATAATCTTTAATGAATATTCTATTTAAAAAAGAATAAAATCATATATTCATTATTTTGACAGTAAGGTAATTACTGTGAGTATATGCAAAAACATTATTACAGTGCATCCCAGAAAAAACGAAACCCTAAAACAAAGGGTTATTGTGACCACTGAGTTTTTACATGACATTTTCAAAATGCTGCTGCTTGGTAAAGCATGTACAGATGGATGCCATCAAGGTATCATTTAAAAGCATAATACTTCTACTTTATAGAAAATAGATAATTATTGTCATAGAGCACAAAGTGTTGTCACAATAAAGTATTTTTTTTCTAGGATGCACTGTATAACTATAATTTGGATCAAGTTATGAGGAAATCATATTCTTGGACAAAAATTGAAAATTTGTGCTATTAATATAAACAAATCAATTGGTGTATTGTGAGGCAGTGACATCACAAACTCAACTTAGTTGCCAATTTGTCTAGTGATTTCCACTGTTTTCTCCAGTTTTCATGTCATTTAAAATTAATAACTTTTTTTATTGTCTGATTTTCTTGAATTTTTTTTTTTTTTTTGATCTGTTTGTCTGATTTTTCTGCTTCTATTGAAAGCAAATAATTCAGGGACTGGACTTGCCCTTTAAGTTTGTGTTTTCCAGAAAGTTTTGTGTTTCAGGAGATAAATAATCAAGTTTCAAGTGGTATTTTCCACATTTCATTAGAAAAAAAAGTAACAAAATGGTGACAGAGATTATTGACAAAGACCTTAAGAATACAATATAGCTTGTTAAAAGTAGATGGAATAATAATATGGAGGGGAACATTGGCCTTTCAAAGTTGAACCTCATCAAACATTAAAAATTAAACACTGTATAATGCACATGTTTTCAAAATAACCTTTTTCAAGAATCTGTAACATGAACAAGGTTCTTGCAAGAAGGCTTGTTGTTGGTAAAGAAAGTAGCAAGGGATCTTCTCTGAATACCAGGGGAGGAAGTTGTTGGGAGTATGAGTAATTAGTGTTAACAGCAGGTATGAGAAGCCAGGAAGTAGGGTAGCAGTTTCACTGCCAAGGATTAACACGCATCAAATTAAAAAATCCCTTTCCTACGCATCTATCGGTAATACAGGGATCAAGGGTGGAAATGAGCGAATTAGCACATTGGTTAATCGTTAGTTGCTTGGAAATTAGTTGTTTTGGTGTTTTCTAAACAAAGTAAGTGTTATTGAGTGGCTAATTATAAAGGTAATTGTATTTTTTAAAGGGTGTGTTCTGTTGTAGTATTTGTGACCCCCCTTCTCAATTACAATTCTGATATTTTTATTACATCAACAAAAAATATTTGAAAATAATGTAGATTTTAGACACATCATTGAAATGAATTTTTGCATACTTAGTGCATTTCAATGTTTTTGCACAATATTTGATTTTGATTTGCGCTTTCACTTCATATTTGGTCTGATTTGAGCTCTGGTAGGGTTATTAAATGCAGTGATTATACTGAAATCTAAGATGTGATTGGTAACTTTCCTGAATGGGCTGTGATAGTGTCACAAGTTGTCACCCAAGGCAGATATTGTCGAAACTAAGTCTGAATATGATGAGGTGACAAACACATTGATTTACAGCATAGATTACATAAATCTCACAATTATTATCATTGTTATTATTATTATTATTTTTTTTTTTTTTAATTATTATTATTATTATTATTAATATTATTAAATATATTTATTTATTAATTTTATTTTTTATATCATTTTATTTATTTATTTATTTATTTTATTATTATTATTATTATTATTATTATTTTTTTTTTGTTTTTTTTTTGGTGGGGGGGGTGAAATACACATTGGTTTATTAGCATAGATTACATAATTTCACAATTATTCGGAGGGGGGGGGGGGAGTTGAGGAGAACAACCCCTGGGCAATCCAGGATTGACACCTCATACTGCATAATTCATCATGGTAGGAGAGAAGGGAAAAATATCAAATTGTAGTATTACACTATTACCCTTTGAAAAGGGATGGTTGTTTTAATATCATTACTTTTCATTAATAACTTTTCATTAATAAAACTTGTCTTAATATTTGATATTTTATAATTTCTCTTCCTTTCAGATATAAGACATCATCTGAGTGAGCAGTTGAAGGCCCTAGACAACCGAGCTGAGACCCAGAGGGAACTTATCACAGATTACCAGGAGTACTTCAGACAGAGGTCGGAGATCGAAACACAATATGCCAAAGATCTTGAAAAGTTACATGATCGGACTGTTCGGAAACAGAGGCAATCACAGTCACAGTGAGTATTCCAACATTTCATTATTTTTCCTTTTACATGTATGCCAGTCATAAACTATATTGTTTTTTGGGGGGAGGGGGGGGTCACGAAGGATGTTAGCTCACAAAGTCATATGGTTGAACATTGGAAGTAAAGCCATTTTGGGTTTCAGCAGATGATTTTAGTTGTGTAAAATTCTCAATTTTTCTGGGCAAACTAAATATGTAGTAAGTCAAGCAAATCTATTATATTTGTCCACTTTGATATGGGGAGCTCTCAGATCTGTGCCCAGGATTTTGCAAGTGATCCATTTGCCTATTTATTTGAAATGAATAGAACCCAGATGCAAGTTGGTGTCTAGGAACAGTTCAGACATAGAGGGGGCACTGGCATCGGGTTTACTTAGTGGATAAAATGTAAATAACAAGGCCATCAATTTGGGAAAGGATGTGGGAGGGGGTTGTATCATCATCATCTTTTTGCATTCCCTTTCCCTCTATATAAGCACTGCTTGTATCTGCATCTTGATCACGTTTTCAATTGACTAGGCCTACATAAAAAATGTGCAAGTAAGTGTCCCTGCTGAACGAAGTTCGCGAGGGGACTATGAAACGGGCTCCGTTTGTGTGTTTCTTGGCCGATATTTTGATTCTGATTGCTCTGACTGATAAAGATAGGTGAGGGCTTCCTAACTTCTACACAGAAATGCGTAAATCATTAATTTTGCAAATTTATGTGAATTTCTTCAAAATCACAAAATATGCTAATTCTCCTCTATTTCACAGTGGATTTTGATTCTGTTTGTTTTATCTGATAGGGCTTGGTGGAAGCTTCCAAACTACTATGCAGAATGGTGAAATTGATTATGCAAATTTATGCAAATTTATTCAAAATCAATGAAAAATCCTACTCTATTTCACCGAGGATTTTGATTCTGTTTGTTTTATCTGATTGGGCTTGGTGGGGGCTTCAAAACTTCTACACAGAATTTTGAAATTCATTAATTATGCAAATTTATGCAAATTTATTCAAAATCAACAAAAAATGCTACTTCTCCTCTATTCTTCTATTCCATTCTTCTTCTCAATAGTATGGTATGTGATCTGCATCCAAGTCGTGGTGCCGGGCAACATGTTGCACTCAAAGAACATTCTAAAGACTACATGTATCCCAGCTGAGTGCAAAATGGCTCAGAAATTACAAAAATTAACACCATTCCACACGTCTACACTTCTGGCTGAGACATATATTATGCATTGCATAATCTACTCATTCACTTGTTCATAATGTATGATCTGTTCCTAATACAATTTATAAGTGCAATGAATTGACCCTGTGTACATTATTCTTCTGTCATCACCATATAAACTTTCCCCCTTCCCTCGTGAACTATCCTCTTTCCTTACATTTCTAGTAGAGAGAGAACCTGGATTTCGGCAGACTATGAAATACTTTGTATAGACATCTGTGAATGTAGGCAACCTTGATAACACTTGATCTCGAAGTGATTTAAGAGTGATTTTGGCGGGTAACGAGGGGAAGCCACCATCTGGTCTGGAAATCCATGCGCTTGAACATGCGCTTGAACTAGCACACAAGTGCTGTATACAGTGTCATTAGTGTCAATGGAAGGCCAATCTGAAATTGCAATTAGAGCAAGTGTGAGGTGGTTTGTTGATGGGTTTCCTATGCATGTAGCAGCATAGTGGTTCATTCATTCATTCATTCATTCATTCATTCATTCATTCATTGAAGCATGGAGCTGTTTTCACATGAGAAGAATGAAGTTGTAGGGAGGCTTATTCACAATTTTAAAGATTATGTGCAGACATTCACTTTGCCAATCTTGTGTAGTTTTTTAACAAATAATTGTGCACAGGCCCGATGTGACATGTTTTTATGTAGAAATCCTTGTTAAAACATTTACCTCATGACATTTTGTGAAAATCTTGTAATTCTTTTATTTCATAGTCTGATGAAATGTAGTATAAGATGCCCTTTATATATGCAGTACTGTTTTCTGATATGTACAGTTCTTATCCAGAATGATGCTAAAAGAACCAAATAGTCTTGCAAGTTGCATTATACATGAATTCCCTGAGGATTGTTTTGCTTGGCGTTATTCACATAAATTTTTGAGAACATATATCTCAAGAGTTTTGTCATGTATAGCTCATGGTATTGTGTGTGTGTGTGTGTGTGTGTGTGTGTGTGTGTGTGTGTGTGTGTGTGTGTGTGAAAGGGTGGGGGGGGGGTAGTGTAGTACAGTATTCATTTTTTTATTCATTGGAGCCTAGAGCTATTAAGCTCTGTTATGAGAGCAATAAATGCTGATATACATTATGCAGTGAGATTTTATCATTTCATATCATCACACATCTCTTAAGCTAATAATTGGCCAAACAAAATCCAACCTTCAAGCAAGAAGGAAGAGATTACGATATTAAACTGATATTTGTATTTTGTTAGAGAGTTCTTGCAATATATTCACAGTTGTTTTCCCAAACATTTTAATTTGCATTTAATGAAAAGGGAACCATGTCTGATATATTAAATTCGCAAAAAAAAAAAAAATTGGTCACAAGGTACAATGTTATTTGGACAATGTGCTTGAAGTCCATGTAGTTGAAGTTGTTTTACCCAATTTACCATATGTTTTGAGAAATATTTTGATAGTTGGCCATGTGTTTTGAACTGGGCCAGTTTTGTGTTACTTGTGTTTGGGCAAATAAATTATGCATCTTTTCCTTCAAACACCTGTTATTCTCATACACTTCAGATAACATGTATAAAATTATACATTTTCTTGAAGGAAAATAACTGAGGATTCAAAAAATACACTTGAAAATAACATAGGGTATAGATGTAATGCTTAAGAGTTATGGAACTTATGGCCTTTAGAAAACATCACTGTATGATCCTCAGTATTGAAGAAAACATACTTTTTATCTATTCATATTTAAATGGTATTTGCACATAGTAATGCTTATGCTGTAAGTTGTAACTTGCACAGTTAAAAAGAAGGGTTGTTGAACCATTCTCTATTAAGTCAAGAGCAAATTCTGTATGTGATTGTGCATGATCATGTTTGCATAGTTAGGGGATTCATAAAATGGAAGCGGAATTCAGGTTTTGTGATTGCCATATATGGTATTGGTATGAATGCCAAGGGAGTTCAATTCACAGCACATTGCTTGCGTGAATGCCCAAGAGACAGGCAGAGGTAGGGCCTTACTACCAGGTATGACCATGATATAGACCTTCCCACCCACTGACATCAGAAGGCAATGAATGCTTAGTGATTAATGCATGACGCTACTTTTTTTTTTTCAGTTTCAAACATCCGCCAGTCAAGCTCTCTCTCTCTTTTTCTCTTCTTTCTGTTTCTTTTTTCTTCCCTCATGTTCTTTTCCACTTGTCCTTTTGTTGTTCATGCCTCTGATACCTTTTATGTTCCTTGTCCAATTTCCCTTCTGTCTGTCTATCTGTCTCTTTTTTGCTCTGACCATGTTTGTGTTTATATATGTAGGCCTACATTTAACTTTCTTTTATTAGTCGGTTTATATACAGTGTATGTCATGTCTTTACTCCCATTTTCTCTCTCAGATCTACACTCCAATAAAATCTCCTCCCTCCCTTCCTCCGGCCTCTCCCCTCTTTCCCCTTTTCTCCCACTCTCCCCTCTCCTCTCTCCCCCTCTCTCCCCCTCTCTCCCCTCTCTCCCCCTCTCTCCCCCTCTCCCCCTCTCTCCCCCTCTCTCCCCCTCTCCTCTCCCCACTCTCCCCCTCCTCTCTCCCCCCCTCTCTCCCCCTCTCTCCCCCTCTCCTCTCTCCCCCTCTCTCCCCCTCTCTCCCCCTCTCTCCCCCTCTCTCTCCCTCTCTCCCCTCTCTCCCCCTCTCTCCCCCTCTCTCCCCCTCCCCTCTCTCCCCCTCTCTCCCCTCTCTCCCCTCTCTCCCCCTCTCTCCCCCTCTCTCCCCCTCTCTCCCCCTCTCTCCCCCTCTCTCCCCTCTCTCCCCCTCTCTCCCCCTTCTCTCCCTCCCCCTCTCTCCCCCTTTCTCCCCCTCTCTCCCCCTCTTTCCCCCTCTTTCCCCCTCTCTCCCCCTCTCCTCTCTCCCCACTCTCCCCCTCTCTCCTCCTCTATCCCCCCTCTATCCCCCCTCTCTCCCCCTTCTCCCTCCTCTCTCCCTCTGTCTTCTCGTTTTCACCTTTTTTTTTCTCTATCATCTCTCACTCTTTCCATAAATCCCCCCCCCCCCCTCATTTCAAGCCTCTATCTCTCTTCTTTGTAATGTTCTTTGTTCCTTTGTTTCAACTTCCTTTTGTGTCCCTCCTTGATTCTCACTTTCTTTTCCTTTGATACCCTGGATACTTTATATTTACCATCTAAGCATTATTTAGTGAAGTATCAGCGATGCTTTTTCATGTTGGGGAAATTGAATTGCAGGTTTAGTTTTTCAGGTTACACCATGTAATCTTTCAAGGAATAGAGAACCCTGAAAAGGGCTGGTGAGCTCTGCTAAGAGCTCTGTGGTTCTCGATGTTTCGATCAGTATGCTCTGATTATTAGCATTATGTATGTACATGTAATTAAAACAAAATTACATCAAGATCATGTTCTCTAAATATCATATTCATTCACCATATTCATTTAAAAGCAATCTACAAACTTACTTGTTTTACAATGCTTCCCTTTGATTATAATATTCTTCTCTTGTATTTCTACTTTTTACTTCCTGTATTTCTTTATCCTACTCTGCACCTACATGTAGAGCAATAGAGTGGCTATGGTGCATTATAAACTATGTGTATTATTATATTATTAAAATTTCATTTGTGTGGAATATATTAAGTAATCCCTGAAACTCTTGATGGCCTGATTCATTATTTATGTAGCAGAAAAGCTCTCTACAGTGTATAGGCCCATTTACACTTGTTATTTCTGTGTTTTTTAATTCTGTGGTTTTTCATCACACCATTTACACTGGTCCTAAAACCGCGGAATTAAGGCAAGTATGAAATTCAGGCAAGTATGAAATTCCCTGATTTTTTAGATACTCCCTGCACATGTGTAATAGCTTACCCTCGTTAACCCCCTGGATAGGCAAATACTTGTCTCTACATTGTCAAGAAGAACTTCGTTTCATCCCTGGTCCAGTGCGTGTTGTTTATTTCTTCCATTATGCGAGGTATGAGTTGTACTTTGATGTAACATAGCGACGTGTGAATCTCGAACTTGAACGAAGTTAAAAATCGCACGCCAACTCGAGTTGCGCAATCCGGAAGTACACAAGGTCATGTGACTAAAACTGCGGACTTTCTGCTGTCAGCATTTTAAAGAGGAGTTAGCGAAAAACTCCACTCAGGCTTGGAGTTTTTTTTGCGAGGGTTTTTGGCAGCGTTGGAGTACATGTAGTTGCTATAGCAACTTCCACTGTAAGTCCGCGGTTTTTATAAGTTCGCGGTTTTTGCAAGCAAGTGTAAATGGGCCTACTGAAGGGCAAATTTTTCTAATCAATCCACCTTTGTACCACTTGTGTAAATATATTATCAAATACAACTTCATGATACTGTTAACATAAATGCACATCTGTGTGCAGGATTGAACCTTTTTTATCAAGCAGTACACATGTACAAATAATCAAAGGTATGATATTATTGGTGATATTGACAAAAGAACCTTTTTATACTTTATGACATTTCATGCAGTATTAAATTACATGCATGTATGCTTGTAGCATGTACATGTGTACATGTACATGTAGGCCTATATTTTATCTGATTGACTTGATTTTTTTTTTTATTCAAGTCTATGAAAATGAAAAATTCCACACATTCTTGTTGAACTCTTTCCAAACATTGTAAATTAATTCTCGCTGTCTCTCTGTCTCCATTTTTCAGTTCCTCTCTCTCTGTGTCGTGTTTTCTCTCCTCTCTCTCTCTCTCTCTCTCTTTCTCCCTCTCTGTTTGACTTGGCTGTCTGTCTATCTTTCTTTATGTCTGTCTGTCTTTATGTCTGTATGTCCTCTGATTCTCTCTCTTTAAAGGGCAATCCAACCTTGGTAGTAAGATGATTTGTGTGAAAGCAGAGAAATAAGATAAACAGGACAGTGAAAGTTTGAAAGAAATCAGACCAGGAATAAGAAAGTTATTGATTTTTGAAAAATGAGATCACTACATCTATGCGAATCTCAAATTGGCAATTTGGTGAGTCGATTGTGATATACTTGCGGACAACTCTCCCGTTTGTCGTACACAAGAATATCATTAATTTGCGGTTTTCTCAGAAGCGCCTTTACCCTCGGGGCAGTATTCAAAATATATTGGAGATAGCATATACCGGTATTGTTATAGATTCTCATGAAAAAAAAGATCCTACTGAGTAATACATTTTGAAAAAAATGACATTTTATTCATTTTGTGTGTTGGAGCAACGGGGGACTTGTCAGCAACTACATCACAGTGACATTACCTACATGTATTTGGCCAGTTTGAAATTCCCATATGTATAGTGATTGCAACTATTGCTTGTCCGATTTTATTCACACTTCCACCAATCTGCTTCTCTGATTTTTCCTCTTTCTTTCAGAGCAACTTGCCGATAAGGTTGGATTTCATTTGTTATTACTGGTATTGTTTTGTTTTCAAATTTTTATCTTCCAGACGAGAGAAAGATGCGGTCCCTCCTGGTCCCCAAACATGTTGGAATCTCCTGTTGGATATAACAAAAAATCATCATAGGCAACACACAACATTAAGTCAAGTCTTATCCTACAACATGGCAAACAAGTTTGGAGTAATGCGAGATGAACTGGACAATGTCTATAGGAAGGTAAGGAATAGGACCTCAGTATTCTTGGATATATGATAGTTATGTAAAGTTATAATGCGCACAGTGTGGACATGATCGGAGATGGGAAATTTCTTGAAATCTCATTTTCATTTTCCCAATCACACCACTAGCGATGACTATGAAAGAAATTGCAAAGGGGTCGTTCAAGAAAAATCTCTCTGAGGAAGGTTCCAACTGGATATCCCTGAACAATAATCTTGGCCACTTTTTTATTGCAAAAGTAAGGCTTTGTAAAAAGCTATATCTGGACAAATTCTTTTCGTTAAATCACTTCCCGTCTGTCAGAAGTTTGCCCAGCCTTGCAACCACTAATGCATTCAAAATTGTCCATTGCATTATCAAAAGAAGTTTCAACCGATTGGAACAGTATGATGTGTAGTGTCTTGTTTCCCTGTGAGTGAATCAAGAAGCATCAGTTGTTTTGAGTACAGTACAAAAAATTGTGTGTTATAGGATTAGGGCATTAGGAGTCTCCAAATCAGGAATCCAATCAGCTGAGAGATGGGCAAAGTTAAATGATCTGACATTAGCTCTTGCCTTTATTTCACCAAATAGATAGGTTTAGGGTTAGGTATACATGTACATGTAGTACTGGGTCATTGTTCAAGTAAGGAATTCTTCCTGTGTTCAAAATTCAGTGAGGAGCAGTTGTCACCAAAGCAAATATGACATACAATGATGAAGTACAGTAGTCCAGTAACCTGGATTAGCTTGCTCCTATAAAAAAGACTTCCAGTGCTCTTGGGTTTTTATTTGACAGTTTGTGTAAGCTGTGTTTGTCTCGATCAGGGAGGTTTGACATTTCATGCAGATGTTTCAGTGTCACATACATGTTGTATACACTGTAATGATTGCCTGTTTGTCTTTCCTTCTGCAGCAGAGTATCAATCAGTGCATTTTTAACATATATGTACATGTACATTGTACATGTATGTGTAGGATGGGGGGGTTGTGTGTCCGTACACTTAGCAAAAATAAAGCTGTCATGTTTGCCGTTGAATTTTACAAAAAATATGCATCAGATAGAACTGACGACCATGAATATTTGACATCTATAATATTGTTCATCATCAGATTTAAAAGACTTCTGAGACATGGCATGCAGACTTGTCCAAATCACTGTTTGAAATTATATGATGTGTATCCAATGTACATGTATGCTTACCATCAGTGTCATCTTTGGACTTAAACTTTGTAACATTAGATCAGATTCAGATATTTCTTTTATGTTTTTGCACATAATCTTCACTAGGCTGGATTCTAAAACGATTAATATGGGAGTGCATTCAGCACCATGCTTGGTGGACTTGAGCACTGTAGAAGAAACCAATAATATGATAATCGCTATTACACGTCGGCCATTGTGTGTGTTGATTTAGTAAGTGCATGTGTACATTTGCATATGAAGCCCACAGATAGTAGAATCAAGGATAACTCCTTGGTAGAATCTATAAATTATCTTTGAATGTGGCCAACCACCTCTGTCTCATCATCCATCCAGGGCCCCATTCTATTTCAGGCCATGATTTAAAAGCTGGTGATTTACCGACTCCATAAATTTTCAGGCATAAAATTTTACCCGCTCCATTTCTGCTTTACAGTTGCACTGCCAGTAGTGAGACTCACAAAGCAGATGGTGCTGTCCATCCTGAAATAGAATGTGCTGTGAAATGGGTGTATTGTTTACTTTATCAAATTCTACTAGTATTTTTCATTATCTAAACTAAATCAGATACAGTCCATTAGGTAAGCGTGGCAGACTTGCTACTAGGATCAGAATACAGCACATGGTGAATACATCAAACTTTTGCATAAAACCCGCACAGCCATTTTACTTGGAAAACAAATCTCCAAAGTGGTGTTCTGTGAATACTGTATTAGCCTAGTAAGCCTATACTTTCATGATGCCTTTGGTCAAATATCCATGTAACTGTGTACAAAAACACACACAAAAGAAGTTTGTCACTCCCTTATTTGATGCCTGAAGTGTAGGCCTATGTGATTAGAAGGCTAGATTACTTTTGTACATCTCCTTGCTAAATAACTATTTGCATGAGGTTTAAAAGCCCATGTCCACTGTTTGTAAGCCTCAGAACAACAAAAGTTTAGTAGATTTAATTGATTTGAGTAGGTGAATGTGAAGAAACAATTTTCAGCAATAGCAAAAAGGAGATAAGAGAGAATGTGCTGTAAGTTGTTGTGGATCAGATTATTATGAGTTTCCATGAAGGAAATCATGCAATCTGCTATTACCCCTAATGTTTTGGGCTGAATTTTCAGTGAACATTTTCAAAAGTTGAATAATGCCTTTTTGATTTTTAGGCAACTTAGCAGGGCAGCTGCCAATGGATTTACTACTAGTCTGGATACCATACTGCCTGCTGAACTTCAGTGAAGTATTTGTACAAGTTTACATGTACATGTTAGTTTGAAAAAACGACCCAGAACTCTTGATGTTATTCAGATTTATGTTAGGAAGTTACAGAGGAAACCAGGAAACCTTGAGAATAACATTCCAATATTTTCTTAAGGCTCCAGTTCATGTTGGTATAGCTCTTCTTTTGGAAAGACAGGATTTTTTGTTGTTGGTCCTTCCTCATTTTTTGCTGAAGGGTTTTTACATTAAAGGCACTCTCTAATATCTTTATGTTTGTAAGAGGTGTTTGACGTATGCCTAAATCTTAATGAATATGCGTGAGAAGGTATAATTTCAAACAAAGTGATTATCGTTAAAATGTCTGTTGAACAGGATATTTGCAACTTTTTTTTCTTTGTTTTTTGAAGTGCATTTCCATTTTGTAACCGCACTGAGACAAAATTGCCTTGAATACTAAACATAGATCAACTTTGTGTAGAAATATCAGCGTTTATAGTCCATGGACATGTAGCACTTTGGGTTTTTTCATCGTAGCCAAAAAACTGTTCAAGTGGTCCCTTTGAATTGTAAGCTTCTATCATGTTTCATCATAAGTGTAACATACTATGCATTCTTCAGGTAACATAATCCATGGCATACAAAGCTGTACCAGTACTGTGCTCTGCCATCATGGAGGGATTACAAGAAAAGATGAGCCAGCCATGAGATGTGTTAGCCTGAATTTTCATCATTTTGGTTGTCTCTCTCAATCTGGTAAAGGTTGGCAGGAAATATGCCCTTGCAGTACATGTACATATTTACATTATATCTGTTCAATATGTAGCATACTCTTTTCTTCAAGTAGGGGAAAGTGTTTGTGGCTTTATGTATTGTAGCATCATTTGCAGAAGATTAAGTACATAATTTGATTTTGCAGAGGAATGGGTCTCATGTTATGTTGTAATTTGTGAGCTATAAAAACATTATTTATTGCCTTTAACAGGAAGCTAGACTCATAAAATACATTTCAGTCTCAATGCTTGCATAATTAATGTACATGTACACTGATAAGGGTACATTATCGATGCCTGCCTACGTGTAGAGAAATGTTTCCCTGTAAACGAAATACATGTACATCCAGCTGGTAAAAGTCTTAATATTGCTAGTGCTACACCACACAAATGCTGAGAACTTTTCTCTTTTTATGAAAGAATGATGGGATAAAATTGTTTCTGTCCTTTTTGCTTGGTCTATGATTAATAATCATTAACCATATTATATGGGCACTGTGCACATGACAGTAAAAACATTTTCTTGATTCTACACATATACGTTATACAATTGGTGCATTGTAGGCCTCCATGTACATTGGTAGATACTCATGTTTCTCCTATAAGACTGTATGTCGATAAGCCTTGCTAGAAATTCCCCTCCAGGTTTCTAATGTCCTTTTCTGTAGCAAATGGATCTACTTGTCTTCACTTGTCTTCGCTTCCAATGCCAATAGACAATGATATACGGAAGATACAAAGGGCAGATGAAAATATGATAAAAAAAGTTACGTCCTGGTTTCCTGCTAAACTGGATTTTATTTTTCAAATATGGTATCATTTTAAGTACAGTGGATGCCAAATCAGTAGCACATTTCCTGCTTCTTATGATATAAGCATTTTAATGCATCATCCATCTATTTAGGCCTAAAACATTCTTAGGTACTTAGCCAAGCTTCCATGATAGAGTGCTCAAGCATTTTGTTTCCTACCGGATTCCCATTTACCTCCCCTGGGTCATTAGAGGCAAATGCCATTCAATGCCTTGCCATAGGACACTAGTGCTGTTGCAGAGATTTGAACCCAGTACCATGAGATCCACATTGACTTATCTACTAAAGCATGACACCCTGGGGGTCACTCATCACATTATGTGCTACGCAACCGCGTCCACAAAAAGTGTCGAAAAGGGTGTGTTTTCAGTCTTACGGTATTTGACGTTTTCTTTAAAAAAAGGGGTGTTTTTCAGCTTCAATTGCCGTTTTGAGTACTAAATAACAAATTTGGTCTTCGACATTAACATTTAGGGTATAAATTGCATGTTATGATCAGACAGTGTTTAGGGAAATGGAGCAGTGGTCTCGTGATCACGAGTATTTTGTTGATATAAATAATACCGATTGTTGATTTGGAATGTTTGCATACAAATTAAATATGATATCACTAAAAGTTTATCTGTCTGTACTGGAAAAGCGTTATTTTGTTGTTTTCCTGCTTAATAGGGGTTATGTATTTTAAATGCCATTAAGGGTATTTTACTTGGTACCATGATAATTTATATGCCACTTAGGGTATTTTTGGGTGGCGTGATGACCCTGTTGACGCCATTTAGGGTATGTTTTTCTGATGTGACGCTGTATAGGGGTGCAAATTAGACTTTGTGCAATAGGCCATTTAGGGTCCATTTTCAAAGTATGTGGACGCTTGGGTAGCACATTTGCCTGAGAGTCACAGCCCCCCCCCCCCCCCCCCCCCGGGGAAATGATACCTCTATGGGTAGATAATCAAACAGCTTTTTAATATTTGTCCCAAATTAATCAATGTGTAGTAGTAAGTATAGGAACTTCTCATACAATTGCAAGTCTTGCTGGTTCTCATTAGATATCCACTACATGTCTTGATCTCACACTCAGCATGGCATCAGTATGAGCAAACACAACAAAAATGTGCTTGCATTGATACCAGCACTCCTCCATTTTTATGTAATCCACACACTACCACACAATAAACTGAGACATATCATCTGTGGTGCTCTGTATGTATTTTGAATCACCTCTATTCAAGTTTGAAAGTTCAGTCTACTAGTAAGGCTAAGCAAATAATGTATTGATTTGTAATCACATCATTCATCATCAAGTGCATTTTGGGTTGGGTCTAGGGATGTGTGAAATAGTGCTTTACTATTTAACTTTTGAAAGCAAGTGTTGAGACATGTAGTCCAAATGGTTACGAGAAGTAAAATAATGTAAGGACTTCCTTTCAAATTAGCCCTATATAGTTACAATGATCTGCGATTTTGAAATTATTCACAGCATGGTAGGCATGGTTCAAATAATTTTTAAAATTAATCTAGAATAAAAAAATCATCATAAACATAGGTTTGGGCCTACATTGTATATGTGGCTGTAATAAAATTCATGTTTGCCTTGGCATGGCCAATCCTATATAGAGTATTGTGTAGATTGATATTATTTGATACAATTGGATGGGCTTTTTGGGGGGTCAAGCCTAACTTAGCCTTACATGTATGTACATCTATGGGCTGTGGACAGTCTTACAGTCAAGATGGTTCATACATGTTTATTGTACATGTAGCTTAAACATGGCAATGTTACTACTGACAAGAACCTGTTTCTGCAAACGACATTCATTCATACCTAGTCATTAAATACCAATGTGGTGGCCCTGAGCTCTGAGCTCTGCCTGTTTCTCATCGCATGTTCATTGGAGGGGTTGTCCCTGGTTGGTTGGCTTATCATGAATACTTGAACATGGCTGAGTCTGTGGTAGGATCATGATAATGAGATCACATGATGCCATGCTCCAAACATTCATGTGGGCGTTCATGTTCCCAGCTGCCATACAGGGCCAATGGAAGCATAGTCCACAGCCTATATTGTTCAACACCTGCATTATGTTTCACAAAAATTTGCTCATCAGGCATGATATTTCTTCTAGATATGCAGATTTTTACTGATTAGGAATCTCTACAGTAAATTTTAAAAAAAAGAGTTGTTTTTAGTTTCATTAAGAAATCTGTCAGTGGGATAGGGTTCTTTCTTTCTTAAAACAAAACAAACAAAAAAACACCAAAAAATTATGTCAAGATATTGTTTGTAAACAAAAAATGAAATGTCATTTTATTTTGAAGTTATTTCTCACATTCAGTGTATAACATACAGCCCTTGTTCCTGATTGCCTTATGGATCTTTTCTTTCTTTTTGTTTGGTGTCTCCTGCCTGCTTTCTGCAGTCTACATGTATTCATTCATGCCTCGTCTGCTGAAAGCCAGAAGGGCATTAACTTATATAAGTTTGCACCGAGTTAATTCCCTTCTGGCTCTCAAGAGAGGACCTAGTCATTGAATTGCAATTTGGTGGTCTACATGAGAGAGGTTGTCTCTGGTTGGTTTGCTAGTGACTGAGTGGGTCATGAATTCTTGAACATGGCCAAGTCTGCAAGGGATCTTTCTACCTCCATCAGAGGTGTCTTCACACCTGCTGCTCTTACTGATCATGAAAAAGTACCCATACATTGCAGATCCATACTTCGATAAAAATTCTTGATAATTGTTTTGTATATTCACATGAGCCTTTCCCAACAGACTTACCCAACAGAAGACAAATATATTAGAAAAATAGTACATATGCATACTATAGTACCTTCTTTTGTTGAAGATCATGTTGTTTAAGTAGTTAGCTTATGGTGTGCTGAGAGCCAGAAGAGCATTAACTCATGTCATTTTGTTTTTTCATTAGATGATACAGTGAGAGCAGCCGCTATTAAAGGTCATGTAGTTTGCAATCCCATGTTAACCCTTTCAGGACAGGAATTATTTAAGGGTTAAATTGATCACATTCTGTTCTTCAAATTGGCAACAATTATATTTTTCTTTTAGTGCTACATGGTTCTAATAAGATGTAATGTCTTTGAAAACAATATACATGGTTACTAATTTTGTCGAAAAGTTGAAAAATTGCCAATTTTGATAAAAAACAATAAGTTTGAACCTCTCAATGTGTTGCCAATTTAGGGATTTTAAAGCTTATTCTCATTTTTAAAATTCCTGGCATCAAACGTAATATGGTCATGAAACAAAAATGGACATAGTGTGTGCAGATATTTTTGCTCTTTCTACTCATGCATCTGGTATATTTTTTAGAGCTCTGATTCATAAGTTATTGAGCCAAACCACAAAATGTGGTCAATTGTTTTGAAAGGGTTAAAGCAGCCCAAACTTACAGCAATTACGTGATGCTCATGAAAATTTCTGAGTTCTAGGTTATGGATTTACATGTATCATGTTGTGGGAATATTTTGTGGTTTGAATTCATTTGACTAAGATCCCCCTTCCCACGATTAGATACTATGGGTGAATTTTTTTTATGTGACGAGGTGTGAAAGCACCTTATGATATGAGAATGGTAATGAGGTAATATGAATCCCTGCTGCAAACATTGACGCAGAGAGGTGAGGACGAAAAAGGCTTTTAATGTGTGATGGTGTGCTTCACGCAGATGATGGGAAATGGGAGATATGGAAATCAGCTTCAAATAATGAAAAACAATAATGATTTATTAGAAAGAAATACCCTCTGAAGTGCACTCAAGGATTTTGATGCAGGATTATGTTCCAACATAAGTATGCATTTACAGTCAGTAAAGTGGGCTGGTTTTGAAGATTTGGCGAGATCTTATTTTTTTTATGGGGGGGGGGGTAGAAAGATAATCTGTTCTTTTCAGCATGAGGGAGTGTATACGCACTTTCATTTCAGAGACCTGCCTGTTGTATTCAAATACCAACAATGCCTTGAATGCTACAATAGATATCCATAGAATTCACAATGAAGTACGTCATTCTCTCATGTTCAGTCCAGAAACCTTCATACTGAAAAAAAAAGAGAGGAAGTATTTCTTTCCACCCGAAGTTTGGGTATTTTTCATGACCAAAATATTCTCCCTACAGGGTAGTTGGAGTTGCTTACATTACAGTAGTACAGTGCAGGAAATATGGCTTACCAGGAAATGATTTTAAAAAACCAACCATAGAACATATAGACTCAGTGAATTTTCAGGTCTGGAAGGTTGTGAATTCCATGATATTTGGATATTTGGATATTTGGAAGAAAGACAGAATCATACTAATGTATAACCAACTTATTTTTAATACAGCCTTTGTGTAATGAAATAAATCATAGAAGTCAGTTCTCAATTCAATTCAAACTCTGATTGTTGTACTTATATTCCCATTGTTTCAGCTACATGTAGGTTAGGCATGACAAATTTGGTATGATTGCCAAAATTGACACAACTCTCATAAAAAAGTGAAATGAACAAAATATATTACTAATAAAAGCACCTCTAATGGAAATATTTAATATTTTACCAGAAATATAACCAACTGGGGCAGGTAGATATTTCCCCCCTCTTTCCGATTCCTCCTCCTTTTTCACTCTCTCTCTCTCTCTCTCTCTCTCTCTCTCTTATTCTCTTCAATAAAACACTACAACATTAAAATGTATGTAGGGCATACATGTGAAAATTCTGTGACTTCACATCAAATTTTTCTGAAATTTCCTCCATGCCATTAGCATAAATTCTATTATTGACAGAGGACATGTACAGCCTGCAGCAATGACACATCTCGTTATTAAATAGAACTGAGAAAGAAGGATTCACATTTGATTGCAAATTCATTGTCGGCATGGAAGAAAAGGTGTTGCCTAACGTTGGAGAAGTCATTACCAATGAAGCACTTGCATCATCGTCTCTGACCCCCATTCACAACCCAAAGGAGAGCATTTTCTTTAACCCCTACTGGCAGGTTTGTGTACATCCAAGTTTGAAAGCAAAATTTTGTCATTAATGCACTTCCTATGAATAAATTCTGAAATTTTAATTCTTTGTACAGTGGAACCTCCTTGTGACCAAAGAAATTACTTTTTTATATCAATACCTTGTTATATTCAGGGGGGGGGGGGGTACTTCCATATATATTATATATATATATGTGATGTGCCGCCTAAATGGGTTGCTTTTTCACACGAAATTCCTAAACATGGGTACCGTTTTCTACAAAAAAATCCCTAAACATGGGTTCACATTTTCAACAAAATCCCTAAACATTGGTGGTATCCCTGTGCCTCATGTATTTTTTCAATCCATTACTTGAGGTTTGAGGAAAGTAATGTAAGAAAACTCACAGAAAAATCTGAAATCTCCGTTCAAAATCTCCGGTACTTAAACTACTACACGCATACTGGTACTGTATGTGTCCCGGACAAGCCTGGCCTGATCGTCTGCGCAGTTAAATCCCTCCAAAATTTTACACTGTCAGGGTCCAGTTTTTACCGACAAATCCCTAAACATGGGTCTACATTTTGCGAGAAATTCCTAAACATGGGTACCCTTTTTCTGGAAATTTGCCCCTTAAGATGGGTTAGTAGGGGTTCAAGGTCCTGGCCTCACACCCCTGTCAAAAAAAATCTGGGGACTATATTAGGCTAAACATCAATAGAATGTAAAGAAGTGGGACCAGCAAAATCACCTTGTTATAATGAGTGTTTGTTATAACAGTGTTCTTTATAACAAGGTTCGACTGTACCATTGCTTTAGACATAGTGTCTCATATGAGAATAAATGCCATGATGCAATGAAGTACCCATTTTCATGTTAGGAAGAATAGTAATTCTGAGTCCAATAAAAGGACAGTATTCCTAGTGTGGATTTGCTACCTCTAGCACTCAAAGGGTTAGAAACAATCTCAAGAGAGAGAAATGCTCGTTTGCTTTTACACTTTAATAAATATAGCATATTTGAGGGTGAATTTCATCTTCCTTGAGATGGTGGATATAGCAAGACAGGGCTTGGTGTCAATTTTTTCGCACATCTGTTTACATACTGTGAGTAAGAGCACACCTGAAAGTATACTGTCCTGTTAGAATTCACCAGAAAGCTGGTATGGTAGAAAGATTTCTCTTGGTACAGTCATGTCTTTTCACACTCTTGTATCTCAGGTGCTCTGATATGCTTCATGCAGAGACAGATGCTAAAGGCTTTGTCTCATCAAAGATTTTAGGGTTAAGGTTGGAGTTGCAGTTGTGTTTGAGCTTAGGATTAAGGTTGGATGTAGTGTTAGATCCTTGGTTGAAGTTAAAAATTTGGTTAGTGTGAGATATTGACTGTAGAGCAATTCTCGTACCACTATACAGCCAAATTGCGCATTACTCTGGTTGCCAATGCTTTGATTTTGTGAGTGTGAATTGGGCCCTCGCTCTTTAACTTTTCTTCCATTTGACTGAGCCTCTAGGGACATCATTCACAGGGGAAAGTGAAAAATTAATTGGTTTTATGGACAAGTTCCTAGCCTTTCTTCCAGGCACAACCCACACTCCATCACTACAAAGATGCTGAAAATAAGACTACTTAAGCATCATCTTGAATGGTAATGACGAGTTATGGGCCAGAATGATATTTGCATTTGACAGCAATTGCCACTCTTTTTCTTTGAAAGGTGCTTTATTTCTGAGAAATTATATGTGAAATCTCGAAATTCTCCTGCAAGCCAAGCTGTAATGAAATGGATTTCCATGTGAATCATAACATTGTCTAATGAGTAATATGAATTTTTGATATGAGCTCTGAGTAGTCACCTTTTGCTGCTGACTCTGGATGGGACATTATTTCATCTGCTCTGAGCCAGAAGGGCATTATAAGCTACGTTCATATGGGACTTGTAGTTTCGAAATATTAAGTTAGCGAAACTTAATAAAGTTAATGAAACAACAGCTCACTAACAACGACGAGGCTTCACATGGGCCCGAAACAACGATGCTCGTTATTCTGAGACTACAAGTCGAGTGATCGTTGTTTAACATGAGCAGATAGGTCATCGTTAACAACGAGATTGCTAAACTTAAAGTTTATTCTGTCCACACGGTCCGTAACTACGACGAGGACCCCCTACTGCTCGTGGTTTAGGCATTAACCACAAGCTCACTTGTGGTTCTATAACTACAAGCATACTTAAATTTTTGAAACTACGAAACTTAAAGTTTAGCTCCCTTCGTGTGAACCTGACTATTATAAACTCCTATACCGGAAATGTAACACAAATGTAATGGCTTTCTGGCTCTCGACAGCCTTATAACAGGTGATTTTATTGTTCCCATTATGGCTTCTTACTTCATGTAGGCCTACATAAATATACTCAACCACTGTGACCATGCACATAACCACCTTTGCTATCAGGCTCAGCTACTACAAATTTACCTTATTTATTTACAAGTTGCAGGTGTTTGGATGAGTAGGATTACAATTGTGTACAAATGACTTGGAAAGTTAGTAAATTTGTTAGGGCCAAGGAAAAATTGATTCCTAGTTTCTTGTCTGGATATTTTGGAAAATGAGGAGGAGGGGTTTCAATGTTATTTAATATTTGATATTTTTCCTGTACATAAAAATGCTATTGAGTCAAACTCCACACAAATTTTCTTCGTTTAGTCTTATTTGTACTTGCACTTTAGCGGTTCAAAACATGGTGAAATTGCATTTTTGTTGTTTTTTCATTGTCTGGATTCCTCAGATTCTTATACATGTATATTTCATTTCAGAACAAAAATATCAAATTTAAAAAAAAATTGAAGCAAGCCACAAAAACAAAACAAAAAAAAAATGTAAGGAGGAGGGGAATCAATTTTATTTGGCCTATTAAATTAGAGATGAATAATAAAAAAGTGTAATATATAGGCCTGTTTTAATTGCACATTTAATTTCTTTGCACATTGAATCTTGGGGGAAAAGGGAGGAAAAAGAACATTTTCATGCTTTGTACCATGTTGAATTTAGACATCTTTGGGGATATATTTCCCTAAGAAATTATGTTAATTTTAATCAGGAAGATGGGTGACGAATTGGTAGCATGACCTCACAAGCACCTTTAATGTTTTAACACAAAGTAATAAGCAGACATTGCTTTTGATTTTGTTTAAATATAAAACAGGACTATCATAAGGATTATTTGGAGGAAGTTAAATCTGTAGAATAAAATAATCAGAGGTTAGTAATGAACATGAAAATATGCAAATTTGTAGTACATGAAATTATATGGAGTAGTTTCATTTTCTGTTATTAACCAAAAAGGATGAATTTGTGTCACCAAGTTATTTCCAATTTGATGACAATACAAGTATTCTTGTGTAGTGTTTCCATATATCTCCTACTTCTCTGTTCTGTTCAAGATAAATCAGGAAGTGAAATACCTCTGTTTACTTTCCATGTATAACTTATTGCCAGGCAAAGACAATTACCATGTAGTCATTAATCTCTCGTCTGTACCAAGATGTAAGAATATGTATGATTGTGTCGTTCTAATACTTTTCAAGTGTGACAAGTTAAAATGACTGGGAAATTAAGTACAGTTATGAAATAGCATTCTCATTTCCTCAAATTATTTTTATGTGAAGACAAATTTATTTTTATCATCTTGATGATCCACTCCAAGTTCTAGAAGTCCACCCTGATTACAAGTTGGTTTTAAAGGCATTGATTAACTTTGCCCAGGATTGAAAAAAAAAATCACTGTTCCAGCTAATGCTGTAATCATAATTGCAAACCTTTAGCCCAGACAGGAATCGCCTGAGTTTTATAAGCTGATCGGTCGTTTATATATCAAGATATTTACGATTGAACATTGATGTCGGGATAGAGTACCACCGAACCCTAAAGAACTCTTACGGTTGGCATACCTCGCTCTATCACAGAATACCTTACGGGCTGGAAACCCGCTCTGAAATCGCCAAGCACTGGTGCTTGGTTTTTGTGACTGCAGCGCAGCGAAGAAGCCGAGCGACTTTCTCTTTTTTAGGATAGTAAACGGGTTCCATTTTCTGTCATACTTTCACATATCCTTAATTATATATGTAGTTAGAGGACTGCACACAATTCACTGGCATTTTAGCTGATTTTACAATTTTTCACAAAGTTAATCAATCACTTTAAAAGAAGCAGAAGAAATAAGGAAGTTATGAATTTTTTAAGTTGTAACTAATCAAACACAAATTAGCAACTCTGTGACGTATCTTGCGAGCTTTGTTCCCAAGAAATCATTGAAGGAGAATGAAACCCTGGGGAAAAAATCCATTTTAAAAGTTCCATCAAAATCGGTTAAGAAATGAGAAAGTTATGAAAGTTTGAAAAGTCTCAATTTACTTTCTATGGCGATACTCAAATTGGCAATGTTGCTTCAAAGTGACAGGTAGAGTAGGACAACTCTCCATATGTTTTGTACACAAAATTTCATATTTTCTCCATTATCTCTAAAGATGATGCTTGTCTTTTTGTGAACTCAACATATGTTGTGTCAAATACATTTCACCATGATATATCTTGAGCTAAGAAGGAGACAAGCTGCACCTTGAGAGATAATGGGGAAAAAATGAAATTTTGTATACAAAACATATGGAGAGTTGTCCTACTAAACCTGTCACTTTGAAGCAACATTGCCAATTTGAGGATCACCATAGAAAGTAAATTGAGACGTTTCAAATTTTCATACATGTAACTTTCTCATTTCTTAACCGATTTTGATGGAACTTTTTTTAAGTTGCTTCTCTCTGACCTTTCTTTTCATTAAAAATGATATTCCCCAGGGTTTCATTCTCCTTTAATTTCCATTTCCTCTAAGGAAAATATTTAATCTTACATGCACCTTAGATAAAATCATCATATGTTTTTACACAAAACCTGTATGAAACAAAGCTATTCCTTCACCAAAAATAAGAAAATGAAAATTTATGAAATTTGCTGTACTGAGCAATAGGAGAGGAGCTCACAAGATGTCACAGGGTTGCCAATTTGTGTTTGATCTATTAAAACTTCAAAATTTCATAACTTTCTTATTTCTTACAGGATTTTGCTCAAACTTTCAGTAATCTGTTTCTCTCATATTTCTGCTTTTATTAAAATCAAGTCAATACCAGGGTGGACTCTCCCTTTAAATCTACTACAGACATCGAATACCCCTTTCATATTGAGCCAATATAGTGGAATCAAAAGCGCTTTGCCAGATAATGCTTTGATGTGAAAGGGTAGTAAGTTGGATATTCTGCTATCGATATGGGAGGTCTGTGACTACCTCGAGAGGTGATTTGAACACGTTATCTAACCTAAAGCGAAATTGATAACGCTTCTTTTTTTATGTGAACAGTCACACCGAATAAAGCAGAATAAAGGACAAAAAAACCCCAATGCATTCCTCTCTGAGCATCGTGCTGTATTCCGCTTCCATGAAATACCAGTATCTTTTGCTTGATATGAAAGTAAAGTGATGCAAAGCGCTTCCAAGGAAGGCCGAGGACAGCGGAATCAATAGCGGAATGAAAAGCGCTTCGGCAATCTGAAAGGGGTATAAGATTCATCATCCTATAAGTGTACTTCCACAGTTTGATGATCAAGACTGCAAACTTTCTTAGTAAATACCGGTCAGTGATTGAGAGGGAGTGATCCATCAAAAAGGGCTTCTGACAAAATCACCTTCCTTTTTACATTTTTATGATAATATGAATATGAATGAGCAATTATCTCATGAATTTCTTATTTTCTTTCATATCCTAAATTAATCAGGAATTGGAGTTCATTTGATGTAGTATCAATGCATGCCTTCTTTCACAGTGAAATCAATGTCATTTTAATCATCTTTAAGCATGCTACCTATCTATAAGACTCATCGCTGTAATGCCTATCAAGTGCACTTTCACCATTTTCATGATCAAGAACGCAAACTTTCTCAGTAAATACTGGCCAGTGATTGAGACAGGGCGATACATCAAGAAGAGCTATCTGACAAATATGCCTTCTTCTTGTTTTCTTTGTCCACAGAGTCGAGAGATGACAGTCGAGGTGCACAATGAGATTCTGAGAGTACTCAATGAATTATTTGCAGTAAGTAATCAACTTTTATTTCATTATTGCATTATTAAAGGGAAACAGTGTTTGATGAGATATTCCTCAATCCTTTTTTTCATATCGAGTTCGGCGTTTATTCAAATATAGATATCCTGTATTATCTTGTTGCTCCTCATTGAAAGGTTTATTCAGAAACGTTATACCAGAAATAAATATTCAAGTGCTTCCATTTTGATTCCGGACATTTGACGCAAAGCAAACATAGATAGGACTCTTGCTATTGTTTAGACATGTCAGTATTAAAGGGTACCAATCACCAAAAAATATTTTCCTCTGTATGTTAGGGGATCCATGTCATTATACTATATTCAAAATATGGGCTTCAAATATTAATTCTATAAAGAGATATTGCAATTTTAGTTACACTCTCTATAAGCGTAAAACCGACTTGTGATTAGACTACTTGACGCACCCGTATGTGCTCGCCAAGATAAGGGCTCACGCGGAACTAAACTCAGAGTTTGGTTCTGCGCAAGCATTTTCATGTTATCCTTTTTTCCTTCATACTCCTTAACTGTTGACTGATACAATGCCAGATAAAGTTCCTCGAGATTGATTTTATACTTTCTAGCTGTACACAAATTATTTTTTCAGATGATTGGTACACTTTAAGTGTTTATGTAGACTGTATATGAAGTGTTTCAAGTTAGGATTAGGTCTGAGTCATCACGGGTTTTTCAAAACCCGGGTTTGACTTGAAAATTTCGGGCGGGTACCGGATACTTGAACGGGAATTCCCCCACAGCAGAAAGTTGAGTGTATGCAGGGACAGGAGTCAAGGTAAAAAATGCTAAACTAATAATGAAACGTAGATGACAGTTACTGACTCCAAATCAATAAAACAATGCTTTTTGTTGGATAAATAGCATTTCAAAATAAAAAATTAAACATCTAGAATAACAGTCAAAGTTCTAAAATTAAAGGCTGAAAGTGAAAATCAAGCTCCATTGTGAGGATTTTGAGCATCTAGTTCCCTATTGTGAAAGTCACTGGGCATGTAGTCCATGTGTGTATCTCTATTTAATCTTTTGAATTGTCTGCAAATAATCAGAATCACTTTATGATCAGAAATGATCATAAAGTTGAAAAGTGAAATATGCATTATGTATTAAAATTTTGTTTAAGGGTACCATGTTCTAATCAGTAGAGTGCAGGGCTGGTAGATTGAGAGTTTGAATTCCATATTGATTTGTAAGTGCTAGACAAGGCATTTCATTTACAATTGTCTCTCTCAACCCAGGTTTTATTAATTAGCCTGTGGAAGCAGTGAAATACCAGGGGTTACTGTAAAATAGACATATGGGGGGGGGGGGGGGGCTAAACAAGAAACTGTTATCTTTTTTGTTTAATTTATTTTATAATTATTATTATGATGGTGATCAATACTGATCATGATGGTGATAATCATCATCATCATCACCATCACCATCACCATCACCATCATCATCATCATTACATACATGTATTAATGCTTTGAATTGTCTCCACCCATACAGGAAACAAAGTCTTATCATGCAGCGCATAGCACTTACAAGACAACAGAAGACAAGATGCAACAAATACAAAGCGATCTTGAGAAGGCCAGGAAAAAGGGCAGGAGGATCAAGGAGCATGAAAGAAATAGGGACAAGGTAAAGATCAAGTTTTCGAGAAACTAAATGTCTCTGTTACTATATCTTAGCTAGATAATCATATCTATGAGGTTGTAATCTGTATTGCTACTTTTTACAGAGGAAAGGAAAGGTGCACTTTGAAGAATTTAAAGTAACTTGCCATTAAGGAAACTCTATCCTTAATGGCAAGTTACTTTAAAGGAAAGATGAAAAATCAGAGAAACAGATTGCTAAAAATTGTGCAGACCTGGAATTGAGTGGTTATTGAAGTGCTGCAGTTCATTCTCAATGATTAAAGTATATGCTCAGATGACATCTCCAAGATCCACTGGATTATTTAAAAGTAAATTAATAATACATTTAACTAGAAGCACCTAGCAGCATTTATTTCAGTATTTACCTGTTAGATGTGATTACTGTATAAGCTGTTTTTTTCGCGTACAGATATTTTCGCGATTTTGGACTAGGTAAGGAAATTCGCGAGGGTTTAATTTCGCGATTTTTGTGATGTTTTTGTTACTATAAACAGCCATATATTGAAGTGGAAATTTTCGCGAGGACTGACTCGCGAAAATCGCGAAAATAAAACCACCGCTTATACAGTAGATTAGAGTATAACACATCCTTTCCATGCACCTAGCCCTGCAAAGGGCATTTGATGGTATTGATGTAAAACAGATGTTTGCTTTGCCAAAAACCTAATGCAGTTTATTAATAAGATCAGTTACTAATATCCATTTAGGAAATGCGTACTAAGTTGTCCAGACTGTTGTGTTATTATATGAAGTTGATATATATATATAAAGCTTGTTATTATGTTAAGTTAAAGTGGTAATTATTTGTATGAAGTAGGGAAATTGAAACAATAAACAAGATTTTAAAGATAGAATAGCTGAAGCCAGCATCTACTAACAAAATGAATGGATAATACATACACTTAAAGGTGCTCTGTAATATTAATTTTTAAAGTGACTTTCTTCTGTGGTTAACCTATGCAATCTCTAATCTGTTCAAAAATGTAAAAATAAAAATGAAATGTAAATTTTCAATCAAAATAATTATTATTGATTGTGTTTAAAGTGACTTAATCCTTTTTTTAAATGCCTTGTTGTGCATGTCTGTTATTCATATGGATGTAGTAAAAATTTGGTAAAACTTACAATAACTCTTATTACCTGTTAAGGGGAGATATTTCGCTCAGAGTTTGTTTTATAGGTTCGGGCCCACTGCATGTTGGACTGAGTTTGCTTCATAACAGTTGAAGTCTTAGCTCTTAAAGTACATAATATTTTGGACTAATTTTACATGATGTCAGGATAGTACCTTTAATGCTAGATAGTGTATCATGACAATGACTTCCGTCTATAACGGAAATACTTGCAGACGTACAAATGTATGTTTTCTTATCATACTCAAGACATAAAAATATGCAGCAACAGAAATAGATCAGTTTCCATTCTTGGTTTCTTGTTTTCATTCAAACCATTTTGATATTTTGAAATCCAGGATCTTAAGTCTTTGAAAAATTTATGGTTTGCTCACATGCTTTAATCATTAGGTCTACTTACTGTAATGATGAGTACACTCATATTTTGAAACCTTGGTGATGACACTTTACTTAATTTTGTATAAGCTTTGTGGCTTTTTGCCAAAGACAAGGAGAAAACTGCATAATGTAAAATGCACATGGACATGGCTTTACCATATTAGGCTTTCTCATATGGACATTTTCTTGTTTTTATGAGCATCTTGAACTACAGCAATGTATCGTTTTAATTAAAGAAAGGAAAACAAAAATCATAGCACAAGTATGTAGGGAAACTAACAGATAATTGTCTGTTTGGAGCCAGAAGGACTACAGCAATGTATCGTTTTAATTAAAGAAAGGACAACAAAAATCATAGCACAAGTATGTAGGGAAACTAACAGATAATTGTCTGTTTGGAGCCAGAAGGACTACAGCAATGTATCGTTTTAATTAAAGAAAGGACAACAAAAATCATAGCACAAGTATGTAGGGAAACTAACAGATAATTGTCTGTTTGGAGCCAGAAGGACTACAGCAATGTATCGTTTTAATTAAAGAAAGGACAACAAAAATCATAGCACAAGTATGTAGGGAAACTAACAGATAATTGTCTGTTTGGAGCCAGAAGGACTACAGCAATGTATCGTTTTAATTAAAGAAAGGACAACAAAAATCATAGCACAAGTATGTAGGGAAACTAACAGATAATTGTCTGTTTGGAGCCAGAAGGACGTTTACTCTGTGTTAAAGTATATGAGTTAACGCCCTTCTTGTTCTTAACAGAAGATATGTTCCTCATTCACGTTGGATCAAAATATGATCGGTTGTAAGTGACCTCTTGAACATACATTGAAAATATCCTGTGAATTACAAAGCACACAGTTTAAAAAGATAATAGCATCCAGAATTGGGTGCCGTGCAGGCTCCATTTATGGGCTTTTATGTTATCCTTTATTATACACTAATAGAAGGTACAGTCTTTTGAGATTGATTTTACACATTCTAGCTGTATGCCTGTACACATAATATTTTTTAGGTGATTGTTACCTTTTAAACCTTCATCACTCTCATACAGTTTATCTGATCTCATGCAAAGTTTCACCAGTCTGTTTCTCTGATTTTCAGTTTTCCTTGAAAGTAACTCGCCATCAGGATTGGATGCCCTTTAACCCTTTTGAGACAATTGACCACATTTTGTGGTTTGGCTCAATAACTTTTGATTTAGAGCTCTAAATAATATACCATATGCATGAGTTGAAAGCGCAAAAATTTCTGCACATACTATGTCCATTTTTATTGCATGACCATTATTGAGTTTAATACCAGGAATTTTAAAAATGAGAATAAACTTTTAAAATCCTTAAATTGAAAGGTTAAAAATAATTGTTTTTTATCAAAATTGGCAATTTTTCAACTTTTCGACAAATTTTCTAACCATGTACATGTATATTGTTTTCAAAGACATTACACCTTATGAGAACCAAGTAGCACTAAAAGAAAATATTATTGTTGCCAATTTGAAGAACAAAATATAATCAAATTAGCCCTTAAATAATCCCTGTCCTGAAAGGGTTAAATGTATTTGATTGTTAGGGGTTTCCAATACTGGATATTGAGTGCCTGGGCTGTCTTCCCTTCTCAATGTCTTATGCATTGTCATTATTGTTGACTGACTGAATTGACCATTATTTGGTTAAAATGGTTTTTTTAAGTGGAAAGTAAAAATTGTTTCGCTTTACAGATCACCATTTTCTCTAACAGCTTTCATGACAGCTTCTAATGTAGGTAATATGAGGTGAATAAGAAAATGTCATTTATCGATGGAATGCAAAAAGGCTTGTAGGAATCTACGCCTCCCTCTGAAAAAAGGAGTCTGACTAATGATACAAATTTAGTAGACATGTTCATGTTGACCAGTTAAGACTATGATATAAGTTGCATCTAGATAATTTGCGTAGCCTTATTCTTGCTTAAATCTCCCTTTTCCCCATTCTTCCTTGAAAGTTTTCATATTAGAGTGCGATGCTTTTTGAACATGTATACTTACGTCCGAATTTTCTTCATAGAAGGACAAAACTATGGAACAATATATTTTATTACAGGTTGTCAGTTGTCATGTGAACAGCTGACAATAATTAGGCTATCATAAATTAATCTAGCCCCTTTCAAGTTTTCATGGCAAAAATTATTAACCCTGTGAGTAAAAGGGTCAATAGATACCATGTATATTGTATAAAGTTAATTACAGTGGGTTTTTTTTCTTGTGATACTAATGACACAGCCAGAAATTCACTCAATGTTTAGAGTCATTTACATTTTGGCCTGACAGAGGGTTAGGTAGTTAATAGCCAAAAATACATTCCATATATGGTGTGTAGTCAGTTACATTTCTTTTCTTCTTTGAATTAGTACATGGTACAGCTAGTACATACAATGTAGTAATAATGTACGTGTGCTTTGAATATAGTCCATTACCATTCTTTTTTTCTAAATGGTTAGCTAATTAATACACAGCCAGAAAGATAGCACATTTCATTTTTTTTCCTTTGGGTGACGTAGCTACATTGTATTACATAGCCCCCCAAAAAATTCTGTGTATAAAGTCAATTTACATTTTCGACATTGTTCTTGATTTCAGCAGTTGTGTGCACTTCCCTATAATAGACTTGAAACTGATACTAAAATCCCTTCTTGCTTATTAAATATGTAAATCACTGTGAGTGATGGTCAGTCAATGCATTAAGATGATAGTTGTATACACTGTAGGGCTTTGTCTCTCTTCCTGATCTTGAACTACAGATAATGACTTTAAGTATAGATGAGATTTAATTAGGAACTGAGACTACATATAAAGAGAATAATAGGCTTTACTAGATCACACTTTTATGCCTATCTCGTTTAAATTAGTTGTTAGTTGTTAAATGTTAAGAAGCAGAGTGTACATATGTTTGAGGCTTTCAGTTGAAGATTAATCACAATCCCAGAAATATGCTAATCCTCTACAAATCTTTGAACTTTGTTAGTAAATTCACATTTATTAATAGTCATTGAGGTGTATTTAGTGATTTAAAACAATTCAGTCCATGTCATAATTCTACATGTGTATACATATACATCTGTCTTGCCTTCATATTTGTTGTAAAAAAATTAATCAAATTCTGTTTACAGGCAAGGAGTTACACTCCTTGTTACAATTAGCATTTTTTCCTTTACTCGAATAGTGTTAATTAACACCAATGAAATGAAATAAAGATGACTGATTTATCTTTTCCAATTTAAATACTGAAAGTAGAACTAGTTGGTAATTTAGGTAAAATGATGGGCTGGAAACTAAATACCATTGTTATGTGCTTCATATGTTTTATTGTTTAGTCACAGTTGAGACTGCAGGTGATTAAGCTGTAGTAGCTTTGAAGATTTCCTCCCGAGATGATGAGCAGCAGATCACCATTAGATAAACCAGCCTATAATATTTTATAGTAATCATGCACAAAGCATACAGTTTGCTACACACATGGGCAACATGGAACAGTACATGTACAAACAATTCTCAGTTTACAGGTCACTTAAACATCTATAGGAGCTCCCTAACTTTAGGGTGCCCTAATTCCCTATTATAAAAGGGTTAATAGATTTTCCACTCTCTGTTTATCTCGCCTGAAAATATCTTGCGACACAATCCTCATTCAGAAGACGCTGTAAATTGAACTGACTCTATTTTTTTCAAGAAGTATTATTTATTTATTTTATTGCCTTCATTTATTTATTTATTTATTTTGGACAGGGTTCCCAAAAGCTGCAGAATGCTCTGATAAAGGCAGCAAGAGCCAGGAATGACTACCTGCTTGTTATCTCTGCTGCCAATGCAACTATACAGAAGTACTTTGGACCAAACGTTACTGAACTCATTGATGTAAGTAAACCCATTAAAGGAAGAGTTTTTCCTTTTCAAATTAGCAAAAACAATGGTTTTCTTCAACTGAATTATTAATTATTTAGCATATTTGTGCCTGGGAGGGGAAAAGCGAACTGAATCACCGTAACCCTTAGGTCTCTCCTCCCTGATTGGGATGTGCAGTTTCCCCCTACTCGTGCAAAGGTGGTGACTCTCATCATCTACACAGGGCCTCCATTTAATGTCCTATCTGAGGGACAGTGTTTTCCACTGTCCTACACACAGTGCAGGCTTCAATCATCCGCCGGGGGTGGATTCAAACCCATGATCTGTGGTTGGACAGGTAGACTCTTTACCGACTGAGCCAACTTGCCTCTGACGAAATATTGTCTATCAAAAATGAATATGAATGAATGGATGTTTCAATTTGCTGCCAGAAATATGTAATTCTTTTGTGTAAGACAAAATAATAATTTTGCATGTTCTATATGTTGCCAATTTGAAAATTTAGATGCATGTTTTGCTATGAATTTTCTATTTTAATGAAGAGTATTCTAGAGACTGTATACTGTAACAGAAATGGACTCAAATAGTGCAGCGCTTCATGCTCTGTCAGGTTGTGTAATCTGAAACATTATATAAACGGAAGATCTATACCAAGATACCTGGAGGCTTTCTCTTCTGTCACATGAGTTATTTGAGAAGCCTTCCACCAGGCTATATTTACTGAGCTATTGATAAACATGCCTGAGTGCATCATTACAATACTGTAACCTTTCCATTGACATGTTCCAGAATACATGCATGAGTCATCTGTTTAGAGTATGTCTAGTTACTTGGACATGTTCTTTTACAGATTTCAAGATATCACAGGCACAAAAAATCTATTATTGTCTATTTTCCATGGAAACAATTTTTTTTAAAGCTTTGTTACAGAGATTAATACCAAGTGCTGCTATTTTCTGAGGTATTCAGTCTATTGAGAAAAAAACCCCTGATAACCCAGTTACTTCCTGAAAATGGCCTTTAATGATCATTTTATTTTCAGAAGAACTTCCTTCATTGTCTTTGTTTTAATTGAAAAAGCTCTAAAATGACTACCTATTATGTAACTTGTATTTTGAGGAACATGTATGTACTGTACATGTATATTTATGAGAGTCTATGCCCTCTGACCTTTGTATGGAATATTGTTCATTGTATTTTACTTTTTCTCTGCATTACATACATGTAAAATATATATATATTCATTGTTGCAATTTGCAACTAAAGAGAAAGGTGGTTACAAGGGGCATGTCTCAGTAATGTGGAAAATAAAGCCCTCTTCCCTTTTGTTGGTTTGCTCAGATTACAAAATGGCTGCCAACCTGTATTTCATGACCACCTTCCCATAAAGACTGTTTTCCCATTTCCCTCAAGCAGTCTTTCTGTACAGGTTTGACTGTAAGTTATCAAGACCCAAATTATAGTCAAAGTTCTCTGATACATTTCTCCCTCTCTCTTGTATATCTCCTGTGCTTACACATGGAATAACATATTCAAATCCAGAACATACTCTGCTATTAAGTTTTACTGTTGAACTGATACTGATATCTTTACTCTCCGGAACAATGTGTCGATCTGCACTAGAACTGTACTAACCAAAGACCCAAGTGATGGTCTCCTTATAATATATTTATATTCTCTTTCTGTCTCATCTCCTGGACAGTGTTTAGACCTAGGCTATGTAAGGAAGACCCAGAAGATGTTGTATACCTTCCAGACCTCATATAACCAGGTGGTGAAGCTCCAGCAGGAAGAACTCCGTCGAATGGAGCTCAACATCCGCAACATGAATGCCAAGAAAGACAAGGAAGCGTTTTTAGAGACACACAAGGCAGCCTTCTTCACTCCAGATACATTCCAATTCCATCCACACGGTGGAGATAGTGTAAGTCTTTACAGCTCAGGAGATTCCTTTAAAATGTCAACTCTTGAACTTTTTAATATTTCCATCCCACAGTCACCCGTTGGATACAATTTGATTTGGGTATAACACACAATTTCCATAGACTCCAGCTAAAGATATCCCACACTTAATGTTTAATGGCTTAAGCAACTCTGTAAACATTCATAATATACTCACTCCAGAAACAATTCGATTCCCTCCCAAGGGATATTTAAAGTTTTTAGACAGCTTTGTAAATGTGTCTGAAATCTCCTTTAAAGAAATATTACATTTCTATTTCTCCAAGTTGGGGATAATATAAGTTCCTCAGGCAGTTCTTTAAACCTGTATGAAAGGCAAATCAAAGGCAAAACAGGCTTTTACTGTAGGTTAAAAATGTAGTTAAGAGACAAGTTATAAGCCATACAAAGTGTTTTGCAGTGGAAATCTTCAAGAGTTATTTTTCTTGTTTAGATGCATCATTCAACACTGATGTGGCTCAGAATGTATTGAGCTGCAAAATAAGAAAGGCACAAGCTATTGGTGAATAATTACCCCACCACCACCACCAACAGTGATATTCATGTGACAATTTCTACATACATAAATTTGTCAAATGGACATAAAAAACTGGAAGGTTACACTTGATATCATCCTGGATTAATTTACTCTGTTTTGTTTTGGCACTGCTTAGGTGACATCAATGATTGCAGACCTGTACCCTCTGTCTGATGAACTGAAATCAAAGTACAACACTCTCGGAGAGCGTATCGGTCAGTTAGAATTAGACACTGGTGAGGTAAGAAACTGGAGAAAAAAATTGGAGGAAAATGTTAAGTTGAGCTCCAAAAAGGCCCAGAATGAGCTTGTTAGTTTGTTCATGTACAAAAGAATTCTCATGTACATGTATTATAGGGTTGTTCAGACAAGCAAAGTTGTTTTTAGTCACAAAATTATGATATTTCTGACAAACACATACACTGAACCCCCCCCCCCCCCAAAGAAAACAAAACAAACAAACAAAAAATATACATAATTAAAGTGGATAGCTGTAATATTTGATTTTTCAAGATTTAAGATAATAATTGATAAATTATGAGACAAAATCCATTATAATCATAAAAACATTCTTCTACATTTAAGAATGTTAGAGAAAAGATGCATAGAGCAGATTTTTGGAGTTACCAGAAGTTCATGCTCTATTTGCTTGATCAGACTATTTGTACAACTCTATCTAAGCCAATGGAATAAAACAACAACCCTGCATTGTTGTGTTTGTGACTGTTTGAACTAATACCAATGTTTAACATCTGTTACCAAAGTTGACACCTGTTTTGATGCATTGCTGTCAATGTGCTACTGGTACAGCCCGTAGTTTTGGTTTAGTGAATGGTTTATAAAACTTTTTATTTGGGAAAGTGAATACTTAAAGAAAAAGGTATGATCTTATGGCTCTTATGTATTAGGAAATGGGATTTAAACATGTAGATTAATTTTTGTGTAGATAAAATTGTTTAAGTATTTGAAGTGTGTATTGTTGAACCCAATCAGTATTAAGGCAGGAATTATACTATTTTATGATTTAGCATTTTACATTTTGAGATACTGGTTACATTAGTGCCATTGATTGTCAGAACCAGTTGACAAATGTATTATAAAGTGGTGATATATTCATGAAAACAGAGAAATATACATCTTCAGATATCTTCCAAACAGGCTCTTTGTTTTGAAATTCAGATAAGTCAAAGTTGACAATAGCAGCTTTTGAACACAGCCTGAGCAGTATAATTAGAAAAGTTGGTCAAATGATGCATTATTTGGCACAAAGTATTTGACATTTAAGCCTGTTACGTTAAATCACATCATATCACAGAAATTATCCCTGGAAAGGTCAACAGGATATCTCTTGTTCTATTTTCATTCATATTTTACAAGGATGACAACTGTAGGACTGAAATGTCAATTAACAGTATTTTAAAGTACTCTTTTGTACATTGACATGCAGATGATTCTAAGTGTGGCATTTTGGTGTGGCACAGAACTTTCAACTACTCAGTACTTTTGTTAGCTACCCATATTCAGCCCATACCCACAACCCACAATTCTGCTGTCATGTGAGCATGTTAAACTAGAAAAATAGAACAGGAATATGTTTATGAAAGCCCAGTCCCTTTGAATTCATATTTTGCATGGAGAGAATTATTGTGAATGTATTAAAGTGATAGACCACAATGTGTGCACAAGCAGGGGGGGGGGGGGGGGGGAATATGGAGCAGAGGGTAAATAATACAATAACTAACAAAACAACATAGGAAAGATATAAATAAATATTTATTTTGCTCAAGGCAATCCTACCATTGCTATAATAAAAGCTAAATAAAAGTTATATTAGGCCTACTCTTGTCTTTTTCCATTTTCTGTACAAGGGGGGGGGGGGGATGGAGCAGAGGGTAAATAATACAATAACTAACAAAACAACACAGGAAAGATATAAATAAATATTTATTTTGCTCAAGGCAATCCTACCATTGCTATAATACCCCCCCCCCCCCCCCCCGCTAAATAAAAGTTATATTAGGCCTACTCTTGTCTTTTTCCATTTTCTGTACAAGTGATATATGATTCTTTTTTTGTACATTTTCTTTGTAGTACCATACACAAAACATTGATTTTCTAAATATCTGAAGAGTTTAAGTAGTCAAGACATGGGTTGCTCTTACCCACTCATACTTGGTAACTGCATCTGACATTATTACAATAATTAGCCACATGCCATGTCAATTGCTTCTTTATTACAAAGTAAGTTCTGAAGTGACTCCCCCAGTTCCTCCCCATCTTAATTACCACACATGGTAACCCCTAGGCAATGATGAGGCGAGACAGGCTGTATTGCCATCTCTGCATGCCCAGCCCTGTCAGGGTCTATTAAACACAGCATCTGTCAAGTTCCGCAGACACTCATTAGGTGCTTCTCCATTAGACTGAGCCAAGCTCAAGCTTCAAGATTACCAATAGTTAGGGTTGCCATGTCCCTAAACTATATTCAAAATGTGAGCTTCAGATATTACTTCTATTAAAGGGAAAGTCCACCCTGGTAATTAGTTGATTTGAATAAAAGCAGAAAAATGAGAGAAGCAGATTAGTAAAAGTTTAATCAAACTCTGATAATAGAAAAGAAATTTATGAATTTTTGAAGTTGTAGTCAATCAGACACAAATTGGCAACTCTGTGACGAATCTTGCGAGCTCCTCTCCCATTTGCTCAGTACAAAAAATTTCATAAATTCTCATTTTCTTAGTTTCTGATGAAGGAATAGATTTGTTTTATACAGGTTTTATGTAAAAACATATGAGCAATGATTATATCTAAGGTGCATTTATGTTTGAATATTTTCTTAAGAGAAAGAGAAAATTGAAATTAATGATTTTTTTGTACAGGGCAAATGGAAGAAGAGCTCGCAAGATATGTCACGGCATTGCCAATTTGTGTTTGATTGATTACAACTTCAAAAATTCATAGCTTTTTTATTTTGCTCAAACCTTCACTGATCAGTTTAATTTCTCTGCTTCTTATAAAACCAACTTCTAATCATGGTGCACTTCCCCCTTTAAGAGCAATTTTAAAGATACTCTCAGTAAGCATAAAATCAACTTGTGAATAGACTAGTGGATGCAGCCGTACATGCTCAGATATAGATATAGGACACACAAGGAACGGGGGGGTTAATGTCATTTATTTTCTTCATACTACTTTAACCGTTAACCATAGAGCGCCAGGTAAAAAAAAAATTTGGGTAGATTTTGTACTTTCTCGCTACACACAAATTATTTTTTTTAGGTGAATGGCACCCTTACAGATGTTAGACCAGTCAGCACTTCTTAAGAAAATAGCCCAGGTTTGAAGTTCCCCATCTCCAGTAGCCTGAGTTAGTTAGCCTATTAGCTCAGCTCGTTAGACAATTAGTTGGAGCTACAGAGCATGAGGCCGATTCCATGCAATCTTTCCTGTAGAACATTTGACATTCATCCATATATATTTCATTGACAAATGAAAATCTCTTGATGTAATAGGGAATAGTTGTAAGGATACCAGAAAGAACTACTATTCTACTCATATCAAGAGATTCTTCATTTTTGGATGTAAGATATGAAGAAAAGACAAATGTCATGTTGGACACATTGCACCGAATCGCCCATTAGTGTCTTCGCAGGAAAGTTAGCCCAGGCCTCTAATTTGCCAAATATTGGGCTATTTCACAAACAAGCCCTAGTTTGCTTGGAGCAATATTACAAGGACAGAGATGAAATAGCTTGCCACATGTGTCTTCCCCGTGACTTTGCTTGAGCTAATTTTGTTTGGGCTTCTTCTTAGAATCAGAGTTAGTAGGCTGTTTTAAAAAAACTGGGGCTAATGGAGATAGGCCTAAGTTCAAATCATTCATTCATGCTAGCCTTCAACATCAGCCAGATGCTTGAATCATAGACACCCTCTGTCTGTCTTTGCCGATACCTTACTTAGATCACCTAATCACTGGACATTGAATTTTTTTCTATTCACATGAGCTCTTTGGGGATTTTGTATAGAAAAATGGTTTTTCCATTGGGGGTGATTTAGTGCTTTAAAAAAAATTTTGTTGGGGGTACTTTCTTGAGCTAAATTACTTTCAACTCCATTAATTTTCCCCTTGTTTTTCTTCTCTCTTTGGTATGTTTTTTTTGTTACGTAAACCTTTTATTTTTTTACATTGGTTGTATGATATTGAACAAAGAAAATTTTCTTTTCTTTTTAAATTTAATACATATTCCAGTATTCCTTACATAGTGTGCTCATGTACATTGTAGTTCACATCATGGAACATTATATCAAGATTGAAAAAATGGAAATTAGAACCATAATTAAAATGATTCATGGATTCTGAAATTTATGGGATGCTATTAAATTGAGATGAACATTGACAAATGGAATGATACTCAGTACATATCTGCCAAGCTTTTACTTGCAGTGTGATACATGTTTTCAAATTGGTGGTATGGTGTGAGTTTAATCTCTCAATATCCTTATAAATCACATCTTTATGTTTCCGTAAAGAACTAGAATTGGTCATTGATCATTGTTTAAGTCATTGTGGCATACCAAATTTAAGTGTATGCATGATTAGTATTGTGGTTGGTGGATTTCAAGTACCAGTAAGTTTCATCTCATAAATACAGTTTTGACATTGACAGATTTGTACTCCATAAAGAAGCTCTCATTTCAAACCATACTTTGCAAAACATTCGCCAGAATATGGTTAAAGTGGATATTCTGTAGTAGTAAAATTATATTCTCATTGCTAGAATGACAAGACACAAATTATTTCTTTACAAGGTTTTATTCACCTTCCACTAATGACTATGAACCATTATGAAATAGAGTGCCATATATCTGAATCTAGTGTCCTGTTCATTTATGACCAAGAAGCCACCAAATTCCCCCTTCAAAAACAACAGCAAAAAGCCACTGCAAAATGAAAGGACACATTAACCCTTTCAGGACAGGAATTATTTAAGGGTTAAATTGATCACATTTTGTTCTTCAAATTGGCAACAATAATATTTTTCTTTTAGTGCTACATGGTTCTAATGAGGTGTAATGTCTTAGAAAACAATATACATGGTTACTAATTTTGTCGAAAAGTTGAAAAAATTGCCAATTTTGATAAAAAACAATAATTTTGAACCTCTCAATGTGTTGCCAATTTAGGGATTTTAAAGCTTATTCTCATTTTTAAAATTCCTGGCATCAAACGCAATATGGTCATGCAACAAAAATGGACATAGTGTGTGCAGATATTTTTGCTCTTTCTACTCATGCATCTGGTATATTTTTTAGAGCTCTGATTCAAAAGATATTGAGCCAAACCACAAAATGTGGTCAATTGTCTTGAAAGGGTTAAGTGCGCTTCTGTGTCTTATTACACACTAATAAGTGAGTAGGCGTAGGAAAATTTTTTACATGCTTTTTTCCCTCTCTTTCCCACTCGCAATACACCAGTACACGTGAAATAGTTTGTTTCTTTTCCAGAGCAGTTTACCACATGTGGCTTGTGTACAACTGTAACAGTAACATGGTAGTGGTCTTTGTCTAAAAATGTGTTTCATTATCCTGTAGGTCAGGGGGCAGAGTAATTGTCATACTCTTCTTTAGTCAGTTTTCATGGAAAGAAGGATATAGAGCATTGGGTTTATTTGGCTGTCACCTGACATCTGGGGGAGAGTAGAAGAGAAGGGGGAGGGGCATGCACATGACAGCATGACAGTACTACCAGTATATGTATGTACATGATGCATGTAATATGATACTACATGTAGGCAGTGATTGATTGAAATTGACATAGAATGAATGTTAATTGGTAATGTGCTGTTGATAAGGTTGACATGAGATATCCAGTCTTCATCCATCATGATGTTTGTGTATGATCTTGTGATGTTCTTAGCAATAAAAGCTTGCTACATAAAATTTGTCATGTTGTTTGTGATTGAAATAGCTATTTCCAGGCCAGGGATTAGTTTCTATATTTTGTCCCCACTTCAGTCTTACACAAGAGACAACTTTTGATCTATGAAATCTTGTTGGACATTTCAGTCAACTCAGGAATCTCTTTGAGATATTTACAGTTAGGGAAATTTTGTCACTATTCATTGTATTCTGTAGAGCAGTATACTCATTCATAACTCTATTCTAATTTGTAAACAAATTTTTAGTCATAACTCCCAGTGTTAAAGATCGTATGCTCGATCTGTAATAAAAATCACAAGTCAGAAAAATTGGAACCAGCGGGATTCGAACCAGTCATCCACTGTTTGCCGGGCAGCGACTTAACCACCAGGCTATTCCGGTTCACGGCCAGGTCACGAATAAAATTCCTCCCATTTCAGTTTCTTCATTTACTAACTCTATACTCTTACAGGAAAGATAGTACCATACATGCTCTTGTGATAATGACAACATGGTCGATACCCTACACCAACCAAATTCCTAACTTCAGCCCTTGACCATTTCGCTTGACTCCAATCCTGGCTCTGTACCAAACCTTAAACCCAATAGCAATCCTAACGCTAACCTGATTGCTCTGACTCTATATCTGTAATGAAATTAGGCCTAAAGGAAATGTTCTCTGAAGCAAATGTCATGATACCCCAGGGAACTATGACTGAGAAGTTTCACCAAACCTTTTTGTAGTCTTTTTTTTTTTCCTTTAATGGTATATATTTCATGCTGTATGAGATCTGTATCTATCTTTTCTTAATGATTGAGAAAAAGAGTGAAATGAAATTGAACTTAAACTTGAACTTGAACATAAAGTTGAACTTGGAATGTGTTGTACACATTCTTCTGATGACTCATATTTTATCTTGCAGATCAATAAGACACTAAAGGAGATGCAAGCCAACTGGGATGAAGATAGCAGCAATCCTAATGAGGAGGAGGTACTAGCTCAGTTCAAGAGCCTCAGGACACATGATTCCTCATCAGAGCTGTCAAGAGCGCCCTCTATGAGACGGATCAAAGCAACCCAGGAGAAAGAAATGTTCTATCTTGCAGTAAGTGGCACTGAAGCAGTAGACCATTTTGCAAGTTAGCACATTAGTAAATGATCCATGAACAACCACAAATATTTGGAATATGGAAAGGTCATGCTTTTTGCTTTCCAAATTAACCACTCTCAAATTAATTACGGTGCACTTTGGCTAATTGTTTTGTTTGATCTTTTAGACAAACATTGGGTGAATTCAAGTTCGGTGTTGAAAGCTGGTGTTGGTGTTGGGGCAAAACTAGCACCAGCCACAACACCAAACCTGAAATGAAGCTGGTGCTGGGATTGACTTCACTAGGTGTTGAGCTATCAATAATGTGATTGGTGTTATTTTTATAACCCCAACACCAACACCAACACCGAACTTGAAATCACCCATTGTCATTCAGTATATATATCTGTTGAATCCAAAGAGTGAAATGGCTCCATATGAGAACTAATACATTCTTCATGAAAATGAAACCATTTCAAACAGGATAATAATGAATTGTTGATGCTTACCAGAATTATGATTACAAAACTTTCATGAACACATTTCCAGTTTTGTTTGTTTGTTTGTTAAAATGAATTTGATATTGATCTTTTAACTGTGTACACTCATAATGTAACAGCAAACTAGCTTTGATTGGTTCGGTGGAGCACCTACATGTAGGATGGAATCACAGTGGGTTATCTTAGGGCCACCTGCATCTCAACATTAACATTCCCATTTCATTTTTCTTTTTCTTGCTATTCCTGTCTCTTTTAGAAATTCAAGGACCAGTTAGAGAAGGGTAATGCCTTAGCAAGAATGAAATCTAGGAGAGATATCATCAAAGAAGCTCTAGGATCAGGTGAATATATCTATACTTCACCTACCAGAAATATAGCTTTCAAGAGCTATAGTTGGCTATCCATATTCAATTAAGTTGTCATTGCAATGTATAGACAAGTAAATATGATGCAGCGGTTCCATGACATTTGCTCCTGAGACAATTGCTCCGGTCTAACTTTGACATGTTAATCCTAAACCTAAACCTAACCCTAACCCTAATCTTAATCTTGTCCTTAACAAAAAACCAAATCATGACCTTGACCTTAACCTTTGACCTTCCGAGATATAGAAGGATGGAGCAAATGTTGCAGGAGCAAATTTTGTGTCACCGATGCAGCTTATTATATTTGTAATTTGTAGAATGTGTGTTTGATGTGTGAATTTAAATATTTTACATTCTATTTTAATTGTGGTTTAGTGTGTATTCTGTGATATTGAATTTAGATTTCTTACATTCCATGTCAATTTTGTTTAGTATGTATTCTGCATTCTGGTCTGTATTGTGTATAACAAGGGTACTCAATTTAAAATAGCGATGTAAGCCATTTAATTTGTTCCATGTATTTTCTTTTTTGTTTCAACAGCTGGAGACTCAAGGGCCCATATCAGTACAAGGTAGGTTTTACATGCAAAGTGATTCTTTGACTCTGCGTTCCGCACTAAAAGAAGATTGCTGTCGTTACATGGACATAACAGAAATATCTTTTGAATTATTGTGGGAATCTTTTTGTCATGTTATAAACTTACATGTAATTGTAATGTAGTTTCAGTAAACTTTTCAATGTCTAGCTGGGTAGAAAGTTCCACCGAATATTATTTGAATCAAAATAGGCAAGTTTTTCATCCTAAATGGCAAAAAAAAGTACAAACATTTAGGGCATTGATCCAATGGCTAGACATTTTATCTCCAATTTTTTGCCTCTTGTGCCTGCTTTCTCCACCTGCTCTCTCACACTGCGTCGCATCATTTTATCTTTTTCTCTGCTCAGACCGAACAATCACTTTCAGAAGAATGAAGGGAGGCTGACAGAGCGTCCAGGTTCAGTATACATGCCTTTGTTTGGAGCAGACCTTCAGAGCTATCTTGATGTGAGTATCATTTAAGGAGACTAAAGCCTGGCCTGCACAAGGTCTCATTTTGCTGACGTTAGGACTGCGTCAGTGACTTGTCTGGTGTTTTCTGCGTCAGGAAAGAGTGATATCGTTTAAAAAGTGATGGCAAAATGAAAAGTGCAAACAATACTTTCAGTAACTGGTGTATGGGTTTTATTCCCTTCTCAGGCTTGATTAGTACAATCAAAATGACACCTCTTGTGAGCCAGGCTTTATGGTTACTTCATACATGGCATGTCACCATGTACCCGATTTAAGTCACAGGAAAGTTATTTGCACAATTTTGCTATTTTTATGATCTTCAAAATCTAAGCTCTAGGCTGATGTGTAACATGCTAATATCAAGAATGTTTCTCTACCTTTAAACTCCACATAAATGTAAAATAATGAGAAAGGTTATGTAGTAGAGAATTAAAGATAACATGGAGGTAAGTATTCAGTTCAGTGCATCATGGGACTCAGCTTCAGCCTGAGAATCTTTAATCCAACTTGGAGTCCAGAAAATTAATCAGAGGGTAGTATACATAGTACAATTTCAGAAAATGTCAAAACTTGTACCTTTTGCATGTCATATTACATCTGAAAAATAATTTTTTTAGTTTATTATGTATTTAAAAAAAAATTGTTCCATGGATTAATATCACTGTCTTATGATGTATTCCTTACAGTCTGGACATTATGAAATTCCACCAATTGTCCTTAGTTGTATAGACTTCATATCAGTCTATGGTAAGTCACACAATAACAGTTTATATGTTTATCTAATTTCAAAGTACAGTATACAATAAATGATATGAGAAAAAATATACTGTTTCATGAATAAGTCAAGAAATGGATTAACATTTAGAGGAACATCATGCAAAGCCTGATATATACTCACTAAATCTTAAAAGTTGGTTGAGACTCTAAGGCATGAGATTAAATGGAAAACTATAGAATTTGCAGTGTATGTTTTTTCAGAGAGTATATGACTTAGGATAAATTAAAACTTTAACATCTGACATGTGTTTTCATAGTAAATATGTTAATAAAAAGATGTATGTGTACATGTAAAGTCTAATCAGATTTCATATAGATTTTATGGCAGTAAATTGATGGTAGAAAAATTTATGTTTAAGACCTTATCTTATTTCGAGAGTCCTCTGCCAAATCTAAATAATATTAAAACTTCATGCATTAATTTCCAATCAGAGCACATACGTGTTTAATGAGTATTGCTGATAGATGATCTAGCTCACACTAACATTACATGAACACTTGCTCTTCTAATTCTGTACAGGTCTGAATCATCATGGTATCTTCCGTCTGCCTGGTTCACATCTAGAGATCAATGATATGAAGGAGAAGTTTGAACAAGGTATGTATAGTCATGGATTGTGTTTCCGAACAGCATTGTATTACCGAAAGCGCACAGTTAAGCGCCTAAAATGGCTTTCATACGCGTGGGACTACGAGTATGTTCTCCACATTATTTGACTCACAGAACACAGGGCAGAAGATCATAAAATGAGGCCAAAAATATCAGTAATATCTTATAACCTGCTCTCTCGTCACCCCCAGTCTTCATCCCGTTGGCCCCAAATCGGGGTAGGTTGTGTCTTTTTTCCCATAGGTGGCACACATTCGGTAATACAATACCTTTTTTAAGGGACCAAAACGCCGCGTCGTTGGGAAGGAGTTCGCTCGGAAGGGAATATCGTATTAAATCTACGTTGTCTTTTTCAAATTCCACCAACTTCTTTTTCTTTATTTGCTATCGTTGATTTTCTGAAAAGTGTTTGGAAATAGGATCCACTACCATACGTTCGGTCAATGCTAACCAGTCTCATAAGCCTCGTTTCTCGGAAACTGCTCTTCATTTCTTTATCTCATAGGACACAGATAAGTGAATAGGCATAGGACATTTCTTGGACACAGCTACTTATTTTAACCCCCGCTTGCCATTCATTTATATTTTTTTTTTTAAACCCAAAACACCTTGACATGTGAGCTTTCTTGTTAACTATCATAGTAACTATTGTAAAACACATTATTATTTTTTTACTTATTATTGGGTTGGGAACTTCATTGAACTTCATTCAGGTAGTTACACAAATTACTTTTGCCTTTCAGCAATTAAAAGTTTTATTAACATATGCACTACAATTGTAAAGAAGTAAAAAAAACCCAAAATATTATTTTGTGATGCATAAAAGCAATTTCATAGATTTGTAAAATACTTTTTGTGTACAATTATGAGGTGTTTTCCAACTTTTTTCCACATAGTTCCTGTCGAGATATAGTTCCCTTCCCACACAATTGTTCAAAAATTTGTGATCTATCTAAAGGGCTTTTACATGAACAGTGCAGATCACACATTCACATTGAATGAGTAAAACAAGCAAAATATGCATTTATATTTCACAGTCTTTAAAGATAGAGTTGAGTTCTGGTCATGATATTGAATTGTGAAAGAAACTGTCACAAAGCAATTGGGAAAGGTTGATTATTTCCCTGAACGAATAACAAACATGTATCACAGCAATTGTACCTTGCTATTCCGATGTTTTATTTCTTTCTTATTACAGAAAAAACATTATCAGCAACTTTTTTCGGTCTAATAAATTTTCCATGGCTGCACAGTTTAAATAACTGCAAGATTATGAAATGCATGCATTTGAATCTCATTCTTTTTCTGACAGGCAAGGATCCTATCTATGGTCTAGGAGAACTTGGTGATGTCAATGTTGTTGCCAGTGTCCTCAAGGCATACTTCAGAGAGCTTCCAGAACCCCTCTTTCCTATCGATCTCTTTGATGACTTTATGGAATGCATCAGTAAGTTTCCCCATCATTTTTTGTAACTCTTTCCTGGCTTTGTTCGACTTACGGACCAAACACTGGACTGCCACAGTTGACTTCTGTCACAAGTACATTGTACATGTACATGTACATGTACATGTATACATCCTAGCAATGTGGCAGTTCTCAGGGTTTGATCCGTAGCATATAAAGATTTAATAATTGAAATTACTGTAAAGTCTTTGTACTTTCATGTTGTTGTCAGAAATAAGTTAAAGTGTACCAATCACCTAAAAAAAATAATTTGTGTACAGCTAGAATATATAAAGTTAACCTCAAAACACTACCTGACCTTCTATGGGTTAACTGTTAAGGAGTATGAAGAAAATAAAGGAAAAACATAAAACCCCCTCAGGAGGAACCCAACCCAACTTAGGTTCCGCACAGGCCTTTTTGTGAGAGCACATACGGTTGCTTTGATTAGTGTACTGCCGAGTCTCTGTAATGTTAATTTAATTAGAGAGTATTTAAATTTGCAATATCTCTTTATCAAATTAACATTCGAAGCTCATACTTTGAATAGTGTATGGCGACATGGAACCCCTAAACATACAGAGCAAAATATTTTTGGTGATTGGTACCCTTTAAAGATGTGTCACAGTGGAGTGATTGGAACACTTGACTGGAAATGCAATGTTTGTGAGTTTGAGCCCTTTGCTACTCTTGACAATTGCTACTCATGTAGAGGTGTCATAGTCGAGTGGTTTAAACACTTGACTGGAGATGAGAAGGTCGTGGGTTCGAACCCGGCGCGGCACTACTGTCCTTTGGCAGACATTAATCTACATTTGCCACTCTCCACCCAGGTGTTAAATGGGTACTGGCGGAATGAATTCCTTGAATGCTGTGAGCACCGAAATCGGTAGCCTAGCTAGAGCTGGGGTAATATTGCAGCACCTTGAGCACCATTCATGGTGGATATGAGCGCTATATTTCATTTCATTTCATATCGTCTTTATTCACCTCATAATTAAAAAGGTACAATAGTATAAAACTTTACAAAGATAAATACCTGGGCAACAACAAAATAAAAATAAATATATATAAATATAACATAGTATGTGGGGGGAAAAAAAAAATAGAACGAATGAACACGGCTGATGACAGGGCAATAAAATATTCAATATATGAAAATGAGAACCGGTGAGCGCGGCCCACCTCCCCTATCTAAAATTAACCGGGTACTCCGGGCTGAAAACAACACGATCCGAACAGAAAGAGCAGAATCAAACGGAATCACCACAAGAGTGAATTCGCCGCATCGCTCCGAGAAAACAGTCCCG